>OVAN01005436.1:157-23507 GCA_900406275.1 Anastatica hierochuntica | reverse complement strand
CTAAGTAGAAATGAGTAAAGCCAATGAGTATTGATTTCTTGTTCTTGAAATTGTTTATGGTATACACTCTTACTTAGTATATCATTTGGCTTTCAATTGTCTCTTGATACTTACATGCCTAATTCTCTCGTTAAGGCACCAAACTCAATCAAAACACCACCTCAGAAAGATCACAGAAGGGACTCTAAGGAAACTAAAGGCATATCCTAGAAGCTCCAATTAAATTCTTTTCCAAGATATCTCGAGGCTAAGGGTCCTCTACAACCCACTTCCATCCATAACTCCAAGTTAGTACCTCTATCCATTGTTTATATGGTTTTTCTTTTTTTGCTTTATTTTGGTTTGATCTCCATCGTCGGATATATTCACTCACCGAGACAGTGATGAGTAAGTCCAGGGGAGGAGAATGTTTGCTAATAACATTCTTAGTTGTTTTGTTTTCGTTTAACCCTTGAGTCTCATGCAGAATGCATTGTAAATAATTAAGGCATATAAAATTCGAGAATTTTGAAAAAAAATTGAAAAAAGAAACATGTAGTTGCATTTCTCATACTCATATCATTAGGGTCGAGTCTTAGAGCATATAGGATCCATTTGCATATGCATGAGCACTATGATTGAATTGTCGCATAATTGGATTATGCTTAGGAGTTTAATTGAGACCCCTGCTAGTAGTATCATGTAGCCTTAGCCAAACCAAAAAATGGAAAATCCATGCTCGGAACTCTCGGCTTAATTGTTTGCATCTAAATTCTACCTCGCATGACTTGAAACAACCCTAATGAACTTAAACGTGATTGAACCTTTAAATTAATCTTGCTTATGGAGTAGAAATTCATTGACCATGGATAAAAACATTGATATTTGGATTGGATTATCCCTTTTTACCACTCTTAACCGAACCAAATAGCCATTCTCATTTTAAGAATGGTTCCTCACCCTTAACCCAAGCCTTTCTTTCAAGCCCCCATTGTTCTTAGATGAGTGAGGTCTCTTTTTGTGCTTTCATATGTAAAATCTCGTGAGTATTAGGACAAAAAAGGCGACCCTTCTTAAAACTAGTCTCGCTTTTAGGCTAGTTTAGATAGGATGAGGATCAATTCGAGTGCCTATACTCAATGATCATAGGTTTGGGAAATTTTATAAACATCATAAGAGGATCAATAAGAAAAGTTCAAGGAAAAAAAGAGTGAGAGAATGTGTAAATCTCTAAGGGTAGAAGAAACAAAAGAAAAGGAAGAAAGATAGCTCTAAGTTATAATGAGAAAAGAGAAAGATCCTAAGTAAGAGAAAAAATGATAAAGAGTCAAAAAGACTAGAAAATAGGATCAAGAATGCAAAGAAAGTTTGAGAGGAGCTATAATATAAAGAGAATGAAAGAAAACCCTTAGAGAAGTCTACCTTAGAACTTAAATGGAAAAGAGAAATGAAAGCTTGATCAAGAAAAAGAGTTATGTGTTTGTGGATTGATCTAGTCAAGAATAAGGAAGGTTAGAGTTAGGGAGTCAATGAGGGATTAGGAATAGATTAGAGAAGGCGAGTTATTGAGAGAAACCACTTCAATCACTTGAAAACCCTTTCAAAAATTGACCAAAAGCCATCATCCTCGTAGAAAAATGGTATTTGATTTCTTTTCCATAAGCGAGATTCCACATGAAATCATTAATGAATGTTAAAGGGTTGTTTGACAAGATTGCTTGTGAAGGTTTAGGCGTAGACTAACTAGCATGACTTGGGAAGAGTATGGCGAAGTACGAGAGTGTAAGATTGACTCTTGCTACTTGCTACTATTTCCTAAGGATCTCATTTCAACTACCTTTGTATTTCCTTGTGATTATGAGTCCTCACCTTCAAACTTCTTTCTTAGTTTGATCTTTGTTCACTTGCTTGAGGACAAGCAATGGTCAAGTCCAGGGGAGTTGATATATGTTTATTTTATATCATTTTTAGTATTAGTTTTGTATGGTTTTCAATCTCTTTTAACTTATTTTGAAGCTTTAGTATTAGTTTTAGTCTCATTTAGTTTAGATTGATCATCTTATAGTCTTAGGCTATATTTGGTGCATTGCATATCATTTCTTAAAAACTTTTAGGTACTTTGGAGCTTAATGGATGGATTGGATGATGCAAAAAGCATGGAGCTTAAAGAATCATGAAGAAAATGTTCTTGGATGCAAAAGGGTAGATGTTAGATGGAGAACCGGCCAAAGTGTCTTAAATATGAGATTATATGGAAGCCTTCCGGTAATTGGATTGAGCTCAAATTTTGATACACGATAGAAAGTTAATTTAGCTTCGTTTGGGAGGTGGGTTCATCCCATTCCTAGCTACGGTTCAAGAATTATGGTTGAAACACACAAGAATTATACTCTTCTTCTAGCATGTCTAATCAAGAGCTAATGACAATCTCTTTGTTTTACATGGCTTTTAGGTAGTAGTCTTTTTGTTGGATCATGAGTTAGGCTAGATTAAGTTGATTGATGGTTTAATGATGATATTCTATGTTGTATCTTGTTAGATCCTTCATATTTGATTGTGCTTAATGCTAGATTAGGCTTGGTAAAGTCATTTTAGACTTAGTGCATTTTGTCGCCCGGAAGGTGTTCAATGAAATGCTTGAACCAATCTTATGTGAGCTCGACATACCTAGCCAATGAGAATTGATGATTAGGGTGTTTAGTGAACCAAATGGATTTTTTATTAATGCTCATTGATCATTTGATTGCAATTGGGAAATTTGTCTAGTTAGGTGATTAATGAATTGATTAGTGCCTTGGAAGTGGATTAGTCATATTTGTGAGCTTCATGTTCTAGGATGGTGTTTAATCCAATCTTTTCATCATTATTTGATTGTTAATTGATCTTCATGATAGTTAAACCCATGGCCAATGCCTTTTCTATCTTGTTTTCTTGTTTGTGTTTTGTTCTTTACATTAATTATCTTTTAGTTAGTAGATTTCATCACCACCTTCCTATTTCTTAGCTTAGGAATTTTTTTACATCGTAGTGCTTGAATCTTAGCTCCTTTGGGTTCGACCCTTAAATACTACATCGCATTGTCGTGCTCTTGCGGTTTAGTGAGTTGTTAGTCGATTAAGGCTTTAGAAATTTAAAACTTGAATTGGTTAATCGATAACGAAATTCTCTCCATCAATTTTTTGAAGTTGATATATGTGTATTTTATATCATTTTTAGTATTAGTTTTGTATGGTTTTCAATCTCTTTTAGCTTATTTAGAAGCTTTAGTTTTAGTCTCATTTAGTTTAGATTGATCATCTTATAGTCTTAGGCTATGTTTGGTGCTTTGCATTGCATTTATATAAAAATTTTAGGTTCTTGTGAGCTCAATGGATGGATTGGATAATGCAAAAGGCATGGAGCTTAAAGAATCATGAAGAAAATGTTCTTGGATGCTAATGGGTAGATGTTAGATAGAAGAACGGGCAAAGTGTCTTATATATGAGATTATATGGAAGCCTTCCCTTAATTTGATTGAGCTCAAATTTGGGTATAAGATAGAAAATTAAGTTAGCTTCGATTTGGCGGTGGTTTCATCTCATTTCGAGCTACGGTTCAAGAGTTATGGTTGAAATACCGAAGATAGGTGCTGGTTGGAGGAGGCTGGCGGCCNGGGGGGGGGGGGGGGGGGGGGGGGGGCTAACCCGCCAAGACTGTTCTGTAGCTGGCTGGCGGTCTGTCAAGGCGGTGGAGACTGCCTGCCAGAGCCCCGTGGACTGCCAGGAACCTCCATAGACACCAAATTTGATTAGATCCGACCCGGTTTGTCTCGTATCGACCCAATTCAACCCTTTTACTCTATAAATACTCAATGCTAACCTTCTTAAAACCTTAAGATACCTAAGAAACAATTTCGCTTTTTAGTTTTCTTTATGATTTTTTATATAAACAAGTTGTCCTCACACTTTGTTTTGAATCCTTTTTAGTTTTTAATGGATTTTATGTCTCTTTGATTATTGTTTCTTCTTTGTTCTTCTTCGTTTTTTAAATTTTCTTCATTTCCTATAAAGTTGGGATCTTTCTTGCATTTACAATAGTTTTTTTCGCATCTTATCCATCTCATCTCATCTATACTCTTCTTCTAGCATGTCTAATCAAGAGATAGTGACAATCTCTTTGTTTTACATGGCTTTTAAGTAGTAGTCTTTTTTTGGATCATGAGTTAGGCTAGATGAGGTTGATTGATAGTTGAATGATGATATTCTAGGTTTTATCTTGTTAGATCCTTCATATTTGATTGTGCTTAATGCTAGATTAGGCTTGGGAAAGTCATTCTAGACTTAGTGCATTTTGTCGCCCGGAAGGTGTTCGATGAAATGCTTGAACCAATCTTATGTGAGCTCTACATACTTAGCCAATGAGAATTGATGATTAGGGTGTTTAGTGAACCAAATGGACTTGTTATTAATGCTCATTGATCATTTGATTGCAATTGGGAAATTTGTCTAATTAGGTGATTAGTGTCATGGAAGTGGATTAGTCATATTTGTGAGCTCCATGTTCTAGGATAGTATTTAATCCAATCTTGTCATCATTATTTTATTGTTAATTGATCCTCATGATAGTTAAACCCATGGTCGAATGACTTTTCTATCTTTTTTTCTCGTTTGTGTTTTGTTCTTTGCAATAATTATCTTTTGGTTAGTAGGTTTCATCACATCCTTTCTATTTCTTAGATTAGGAAATTTTGTTACATCGTAGTGCTTGAATCTTAGCTCGTTTGGGTTCGACCCTTAAATACTATAACGCATTGTCGTGCTCTTGCGGTTTAGTGAGTTGTTAGTCGATTAAGACTTTAGAAATTTAAAACTTGAATAGGTTAATCGATAACGAAATTCTTTCTATCAAGTTTTTGAAGTTGATATATGTGTATTTTGTATCATTTTAGTATTAGTTTTGTATGGTTTTCAATCTATTTTACCTTATTTAGAAGCTTTTGTATTTCTTTTAGTCTCATTTAGTTTAGATTGATCATCTTATAGTCTTAGGCTATATTTGGTGCTTTGCATTGCATTTCTTTAAAACTTTTAGGTACTTTGGATCCCAATGGATGGATTGGATGATGCAAAAGGGATGGAGCTTAGAGAATCATGAAGAAAATATTCTTGGATGCAAATGGGTAGATGTTTGATGGACAACCGGCCAAAGTGTCTTAAATATGATATAATATGGAAGCCTTCCCTTTATTGGATTGAGATCAAATTTAGATATAGGATAGAAAATTAAGTTAGCCTCGTTTTGGCGGTGGTTTCATCTCATTCCAAGCTGCGGTTAAATAGTTATGGTTTAAGCACCGAAGACAGGTGCAGCTGAGAGGAGGTTGGCTGCCAGTTCTGGGTGGTGCAGACCGCCTGCCAGGGGAGCCTATACCGCTAGGACTGTTATGTAGCTGGATGGCGGTCTGTCAAGGCGCTGCAGACTGCTAGCCAGAGCCCCCTGGACCGCCAGGAACTTCCAGAGACACCAAATTTCCTTAGATCTGACCCGGTTTGTCCCAGATCGGCCCAATAAAACCCTTTTCATCTATAAATACTCAATGTTAACCTTCTTAAAATCCTAAGCTACCTAAGCAACAATTTATCTTCTTAGTTTTCTTTAAGATTTTGGATCTAAACAAGTTGTAATCACACTTTGTTTTGAATCCTTTTTAGTTTTTAATGGATTTGATGTCTTTTTGATTATTGTTTCTTCTTTGTTCTTCTTTATTTTTCAAAGTTTCTTCATTTCTTATAAAGTTTGGATCTTTTTTGCATTTTCAATAGTTTTTTTTTGCATCTTATCCATCTCATCTCATCTATACTCTTCTTGGATGAGTGATATTTGTGAGCTCCATGTTCTTGGATGGTGTTTAATCAAATCTTTTCATCATTATTTGATTGTTAATTGATCCTCATGATAGTTAAACCCATGGTCGAATGCCTTTTCGATCTTGTTTTTTCGTTTGTGTTTTGTTCTTTGCATTAATTATCTTTTAGTTAGTAGATTTCATCACCACCTTTCTATTTCTTAGCTTAGGAAATTTTGTTACATCCTAGTGCTTGAATCTTAGCTACGTTGGGTTCGACCCTTAAATACTACAACGCATTGTCGTGCTCTTGCGATTTAGTGAGTTATTAGTCGATTAAGGCTTTAGAAATTTAAAACTTGAATTGGATAATCGATAACGAAATTCTCTCTATCAAGTTTTTGGCGCTGTTGCCGGGGAGCAACAATATTAGCCATTTAATCTACTTGTGTTTCATTCTTTTAAGTTACTAAATCATGCTATTGTGTTTGTCATTGTCTTATAGGTGTATGAACTTACGGAGCCGTGGTCCAACCAACCTAACTTCGTACGTAGAAGACATCCAACGTTTGGCAAGGAAAAATATAAGAGCAAGACGGGAAAGAGAAATACTTGAGCATTTAGAACGTTTAGAGATGGAGAATCCTCAACACATTGGGAACCAAGAACAAAATGTTTGTGATGATAATGAAGCTCAAGGAATCGGGGCTCGTCATCGAGAGCACCCTAGACCTCAACCAAAAGCACCAAGGATTGGTGCCTATGATGAGCCCCATGTGAGAAGGATTAGGACCGGTATTCACCCACCCGCGGTGATATCCAATAACTTCAAAATTAAGCATAGTCTCATAAGTATGATTCAAAATAACAATTTCAATGGGAGACCAATGGAGAACCCTCTTGATAATCTAGATGAGTTCAAAAGACTTGTTGGGAATATAAAGATTAATGGTGTGAGCGAAGAAGCTATAAAGATGATCCTCTTTTCCTTCTCTCTTGGAGATGTAGCCGCGCAATGGGAAAAAAGCATCTCTTCGGATCAAGTGTCTACTTGGATCAAGTTGAAAAGGAGTTCATGAACAAGTTCTTTTCCAAGCAAAAGACCACGAAAATTCGAAGTGGCATAACAAGCTTGAAACAAGGGTATAGTGACTCGTTTTAAGAAACTTGGGAACGCTTGAAATCCTATATCCGGTCTTGCCCTCATCACGGTGTAGCTAAGGGCGCTTTGCTACGTATTTTCCATAGAGGTTGTTTGGGAAAATATCGGAATTCGCTTGACACGGCAAGCAAAGGGAGCTTTGCCAACTTGAGCGTGGAGGAAGGAGAAGAGCTCATCGAGAACTTAGCTCAAAGCAACCAAAGCTATGGTCGCGACAAGGATGGAAGCTATAGAGGTTATTCTCAGTTGCAAGAATTAAATGAGAAGATTGATAGGCTTACCAAGATGAACCAAAGATTCATGAATGTAGTGGAACACATAGAAGAAGGAAAGGGAGATGGCGATGACCATGAAATTGGGAGCCAAGAAGACCTTTGCTACATTCAAGGAGGCCACTATTCGAAGCCTTACAACCCTTCGTTTAAATATTGGAACAATAACCTTTCCTACCAAAACCAAGATGATGCTAACCCATCGAATCAAAGTTACCCGATGCAAAAGGATAAGCCACAAGGACAAGGCCCAAGGAACTTCCCTCCAAGGGGAACTTTCAAGTTTCTTTCCAACTCGGGAAATTCATCTACTCAACCCCCAAGGGAGGGTGAGAACACAAACTTTTTGAAACAAGTCTTGGAAGGACAAAAGAAAGCCGCTTTTGATATTAACAAAAAGATGGGCAATGAGAATCAAAAAATTGATGGGGTTTGGTGTGATCTAAATAAGAAGGTTGAGAATCTAGCCGCCCACATGAAAAATCTAGACAACCAAGTTGCCAAAATTGCTAGTTCTTCCAAGAACAATGGTAAAGGAATCCTACCGGGTAAACCTGAAGCAAATCCAAAAGACTTTTGCAACATGTTCTTTGAGAATGCCACATTGGGTCATCGACTTGAGAATGTGGTTAGTGAATTTAAAAGACTCCTTGGGTGTAAGGTTGATAATGATGGAAATATCTGTCATCAAGACGATGATATACTTTTCCAAGAGGTTGAGGTTGAAAGTGTTGATGAGATAATGGTGGTTGCCCAATCAACTCCAAGAGAGGCGACAACCACCTTTGTGAATGAGTCTTTGAGGAAGCCAAAAAGAGAAACCGAGGAAGCTTTTGGTGATAAGGTCACAACTAATGAGAAGAAGTATATACTAGAGTTTCACAAGGATGAAGAACCTTACAAGCCAGTTCTTCCCCACCCCTAACGATTCATTAAGCAACAACTCAAGGAGTACTTCGATCTTCCGGTACACAAGATGGATATTGTGTCTTCTGGTTTAAGGGAGCTAGCTACAAGAAACCCAAAGCTCAAGGCTAGAATAGAGGAGTATGAGCTAAGGAAGAAGAGCCTAGAAGAGCTAGCTAGAAAGCATGGTGTGCTACCCCCTCTACCCGAGGTAAAAGTTCTTGAGAAAGTTGTGAAACCCGGAAAGTTTGTGGTACCGTGTTTGTTGGAAGAGGTTTTTAAGGAAGAAGTTTTAGTAGATACGGGAGCGAGTGTCAATGTGATTTCATCCGACATGATCATCAATTTTGGGATCAAGGAGGAAATCAAGCCCACATGTCCAATAGCTTTGGGAGACTCATCTGTCAAGAAGCCAATTGGGAAACTCAAAAAGTATCATTTGAGGGTTGGAAATTGCATAGTCCCTACGGATTTCGTTGTTGTCAAGGTATCGGGTGCGACTAAGTTCTCTATGCAGCTAGGAACACCGTTTCTTGAAACCGTTGGGGCAAGGATTGACTTTAAAAGAAAAGAAGCTGTTCTTCCAAACATTGATCCCGAAGTATCCTACAAGATGGTTAGTACACAGGATGAGATTTGTGGTATTTTGACTTCGAGGGACTTTCAAGAGGTTGGAGGAATATAAGAAGAACTTCTTGATCTAAGTGATAGTTTGTTCGTCCAAGAAGTGACAAAGAATCAAGAGCCACCGGAAGAATTGGACTTGTTTGAGGATTTCAAGAAGCTATGTGGGTATGATGATGTTGAGGAGTTCCCAAGGGAAGTCCCACAGGTGGATTCGAAGGAAACGAAGATAGTGCCTTCCATACGGCTTATTCCTATGGATATCAAGGGCGATATGGTAGAATACAAGGTGAAGTGTAAGGGAATGCCCAGGCCATTCTCGAGGGCAAGGACAACACTTCCTCAGTGGGTTTTAGACAATGGCTTGAAGTACAAGATGGAAATGGCTTGTGGGGTGATCAATCACGAGATGTACAACAAAGAAGACAAGAACACCGGGGGTTCCCCTTCCAATACCAACTAATCAAGAAAGGAAGCATCGTCAAGCTTAGTGACGTTCAACAAGCGCACTTGAGAGGCAATCGCTTGGTATTTAATCCTTAAGTCATTTAGGTTTGGGTTGATTTTTATGGTTGTAGGTGTTAAAGAGAAAAATTTGGGAGCAAAGCATGATTGGAGAGGTCCCGACGGTTAAGGAGACTCTACCTGGTGGTCCACACCACGCCACTGGACCGCCAGCTCTCTTCAGTTCTCCTCCGGCGGTTAAGGACCCTCTGCCTGGCGGTCCGCACCATGCATCTTGACCGCCAACCCCTCCTAGAAAACTCCCGGCGGTTAAGGGCCTTCTGGCTGGCGGTCTGCACCGCCTTCCCAGACCGCCAGCCGCCAGGTAAGTTCCCAAAAATCATTTTTTCTTCTTCTTAAACCCACTTCATCTCTCTCTCTCCTCACTTGCACGAAATAGGTTGAAGAAAACACAACATTTTCAATTCCTCTCTCCTTCCAAAGCCAAATCCTTTGGATTTTATCCTTTTGAATTCAAAACTTCATCTCCTTTTGCTTAATTCTTGCTTTAGTTTCATCCTACATTCAAATCCTCTCAAGAGCAAAGGTAATCTCTCATCACTCTCTCTTACTCAATCTATCGAATCTTGAGATTTTGGTGACTCTAAGCTTATAACTTTTATTGTGCTTGGGTAAATGTTTCCTTTAACCATGACTTCATAGATTGTATTGAGATTGTTGAGATTTTAGATTTCAAAGTTAGGGTTCTTGAGGATTTTGAGAAAAAATGAAATTTAGGGAAACTTAAAGAATGTGGTTAAAATAGATTGGAATTTGTTGTGAGGTTCATTTAGATTTGTTTCATGGTAAAACCCAATTGCTTGAATTTTCGATTTTGAAGTATCATTCTTTGGTACATTAAGAAACGGGTTGAGTAAATCTTGATGGTGGCAATGGGTAGCGATTTTCGGCAAGATGATAAGCTATGCTCTTTGAGAACTTCTCTCTAGCACCATCATCTTACATACATCTTTAGACTCACATAGTTTTTGACCTTTATAGGTACAATGACAAACTATGATCACACTGAACAAAGTTATGCCTCTTACAAAGCGAATAGGGGACAAGCAAGTTCCTCAAGGAGAGGAAAGCGGATTGAGGGACCGCATTATTGGGGTGGACAAGTGATGAGATAGGGCATTTAACCGAGCTTCGCCAACTCGATTTCCACTCCACGCAATTTGCGGATGAAGGGGTAATGCGAAGGATGGGAATTTATGAGCAAGTTGACGATTTACTAGGTAAGATGAGCGTCCATATTATTTTGACGATGGATGAAGCAACGTATCCGAAGCTCGCCCGACAATTCCTCGCTACCGTGACTTATGAAGAAGAAGAAGAAGGGGAAAGTGGGAGGATCTACTTTTGAATTGGGCCAAACCGGTATTCTTTTATGTTCAACCGGTTTTGTGTGATGTATGGTTTCCCAAGAATGGGAAAGTTGAGCGTACCTCCGAAATTCCACCAACTATCTTTGTTTTGGAGGAATACCGCCACCGCTGAAGACTCATATCTCCTAATTTCAAATATGTCCAGGATCAAGAACCCCACGATCCGTTATGCCATGAGGTTACTTGGTAACACAATGTTCGGAAGAGCACACCCCGGGTGGTCAACTCGGATGGAAATGGGTATTCTTTATGAAGCGATAGGATATAAGCTTCACGACCATGTTGGTAGAGCTATCCCATTCTCCGGTTATTAAATGTGCCAAGAGTCCGCCTTCTTATCGCACCTCATAAGCATTCGGGCAAGCCTTGATCGATATGGGCAATACATAATACACATCAGTGGCGTGCTCACTCCACTCTTCCGCTATGCTTCAATCAACTTCAACTTCTATAAAGAGCTTACGGAGAGACTATACGTGGATGAGGCATATCTATTGAGGATAAGGACATTGACGGTTCGTTACAACGAGCATTCACTCACGTACACTTTTACAAGTTACGATGGTACACCTCTTTGTTAATTTCTACCCAATAGCCGCTTCACACACACACAAACTAACGATGGCATCCAATTCCACCTCCCAAAGAAGTTCTACTTCAAAGTTCTGAGGCCAAAAGCTTACAACCCCTCCGAATGGTGATTCAAGGTACCTTTACTTCCATTGTAAATACCATTTCTCCTTTTATTTTCTCTTCTTTATTTGTGGTTTGGTCTCCTTCGTTGGATTCTATTCATTCACCGGGACGGTGATAAGTAAGTCTGGGGGAGGAGAATGGTTTCTAATCATCATATTAGTTGTTTTGTCTTGTTTTTCATTTCTTTGAGTCTCATGTAGTTCAAGAGTGCATTGTTAACAGCTAAGGCATAGAAAAACAAAAAAAAATCGAAAATTTTTGAAGCATTTGGAAAAAAGAAGCATATAGTTACATTTCTTATGTTCATGACATTAAGATAAATTCTTAGAGAATTTAGGATGCATTTGCATAGGGGAACAATGATTAGATCCCCTAGTAAGTGGCTAATGCTTAGAGAACAAACCAAAACCCTTGTTTGACGTAGAATAACGTAGAATATAGCTTGAGCCGAAACAAAAAAAAAATGGAAAATCCATAACTAGAACTCCCCCTTTCAAAAGCACCTACCTTAGTAAGACCATCCTGATATTTCACCTTGACTCTATATTAACTTGGACTTAATCATGATATAATCTTTCTCGTTATGGGCTTAAAACCGATCTCATGGTACTAAACTCTATACTCGGGTTTTCTTTTCCATTTTCACCACTATTTGGCTAACCCGAGTAGCCGTTTTCACTTTTAAAACGGTTCCATACCTTAACCCTTCCCATTTTTCTTCAAACCTTTCATATGTTTCTTGAGTTAGATTCCTTTTTCTACATTGTCTCATGTGCAAAATCTTGTAAGTATCGGGAACGACAATGATCTATCTCCCGTTCCTGAGCTCGCCTTTTGTTTTGAAGGCTAAGAGACTAGGTAGAAAAGAAAGGGATTGAGAGATAAGAATTGATGGGGGTATTTGGTGTGAATAAGTTGAGATCGAAAAGGAGAAAAGAAAAAGAAAGATTGGTTTGGTGTTTAAAATGAAAAAGGGGCTTGAGATAGAAAATATTTAAAAGAATAACTCTAGTATTTTTAGAGGAAGAAGTTCCACCACTTAAGCTGAGAGAATGTGAAAATAAAATTAGATGTGATAGTGGGACAAGCCAAAGATTAAAAAGAGCTTAGAAGTTAAAGTGTATCTCAAGTCTCTAAGTAAAGACAAAAAGATGTGGTTGGTGGAGATATTATCTAAAATATGATCTTTGAGAGAGGTGTGAGATAGGAAAACATGAAATCCGGGTGAGACCATAGAGTCTAAAGCTTGGGGTTTGGGTAGTATGAATGGAAGATTGGCATTGTACACATCAATTGATCCCTTTCTTCCTTGCTTTTGCATAATGACCGACATTTCATGTTTCCTTTGATTGTGAACCACAATAAAGAATATCAACCCTCTCTTGTTGCCTTAAAACCCACTTTTCCTTACCAAACCGATTGATATCGATCTTTTGCCCATAATGAGAGCCACACAAATACAAAATCTAACGAATGTTAAAGAGTCAAGTGTGCTTTGATAGAAGAATTTTAGTTAGGCCTCAGAGCTTAGAGTAGATTGGGGCTTGGAAAGGTTATGGTGAAGTACGAAAGATTAGAGCCAACTTTCGCTATATGTTACATATTTCAAAAGATTTTGTTTTGGTACCCTTCGTATAACCCTTAGGCTATGAGTTCCCCACTTTCAAACCTCTTTCTCGGGCTTAGATCCTTGTTCATTGCTTGAGGACAAGCAAGATTCTAGTCCGGATGTTATCGTATTTTGCATGAAATAGCCTAGTATTTATTAGAGTTTTCCTTTCATTTTAGGAACTTTTAGATTGTTTCAAGCCGTTTTTCGAGTCTAGATTAGAAAAGTTCATATACGAGTCTTAGATGTTGCATTTGTGCATTCTTCTCCTTCTTTCTACCCCATTTTCAAGTCACCTTGAAGACCAATAGATGAACCAAGGGACTCAGAAGCAAAAACGGGAAGCTCTAGCACTTAAAAGAGAGTCTGGCGGGAAAAGGCCTTCTGGCTGGCGGTCTGCACCAACAATCTGGACCGCCATCCATCTCCAGATCAGAGCTGGCGGTTGAAGCCCTTCTGGCTGGCGGTCTGTACCATATTCCCAAACCACCAGCAACTCTTATTTCATCCAAAATCATGGGTTTGACCCGGTTTGTCCCGGGTCACCCCGACCCAAAACCTCAGACTCTATATATACTCTTCTTAAACTCTTAAAAACCCTATGTTTTACATTTTTCTAAGAACAATTTGTATGTGTTTGAATTCAAGAGAGAAATCTCTTTGTTTTATTTAAAGTTTGCATCTTTATCTTCTTCTCTTCTTTCTCAGTGATTGCTATTGGCTTTGCTTTTGATTCTATTAGTTTCTTAAGCATGTTTAGTGAGTACTGATCAAATGTAAGCATGGGTTAGGTTGATCAAGCTAGATCTAGATGTTTTTAATGATGCTAGAGGTTGGGTTATTATAGTTTCACATGATTTAGGGGCGTTTAATGCTAGATTTGAAGTGATCAATCAAAATCTAGATCTCAAGGCTTTCACAACCGGAAGGTGTTTGATGAAATGTCTAAGAGAATCTAAATCATGCTTAGCATTCTTAGCCTATGAGAATAGATGATTAAGGTGCTAAGTAGGCTTTTTGGCTTGTGTTTAACAATTGACAATTGCTAGATCACTATCGAGAGATTGAATTGAATGAGGAATTGTTGAATGGACTAGGATCATGAGAGTGGACTAGTTTTTCTTTGGTCTTGCCTTTGATATGAGTTTCATTATCCCAACCCTTGCATTAAATAGCATTTAGGTGACTTGATCATAATCCTAACTCATTGCTTGCATGTTTTCATTCCTTGAGTCTTGTTTAGTTTATTCATCTTTGCTTTGATAGTTGAATTGAATACTTGAACCATTTACTTTTGTTAAGATTAAATCATGAAACCCTTGATAAGATTGATTGCATTAATAGTTTCTCCTTGTGGATTCGATACCCATTACTACAACAACTAGCCTTGCCCTTAAGGCATAGAGTTGAGTTTGGGAGTAAACTCGATTGAGAAACAAATTCTCACAACAGAGACCTAACGTCAAAGGAAACAACTCCATTCGCCGCAGAGTGAATATGATCATCGGAGGGTTGCAATACTTTCGCGACACCAACTAATCGATAAAAGCATATCACCAAAAGGCCGAGTCAAACACAAACTGGTCCACACCACTCGACACCGCAAATGACAACATCGCTTTAAGGAATATGAAACTTTCAGAATCGACAAACCCCGACAAACCCCATAAGGATCCCCTCTTGATCGACCTCGTCATAAAAGATCTCGAAGTCGCTAGGATCATCATCGACACAAGAAGTACTGTTGATATCATCTTCTGCGATACCCTCAACAAGATGAACATCGACTTAACCAAGGTCACACTTGCACCGAAACCACTCATGGGTTTCTCCGGAACGATGTCAATGACTCTCGGATCGATCAAGCTTTTCGTGATGGCCAAGGATATCATGAAGGTCGTCAATTTTACAATCGTCGACAATCCTACCATCTATAACGTGGTCATGGGAACACCATGGATAAACTCCATGAAGGAAGTCCCATCGACCTACCACTTGGGCATTAAATTCCCCACACCTTACGGAATCGCTGCAATCTGGGGATGACAGAAACAATCGCGTCTGCTTCCTAGCCGAGCATAAGCTAAAACATGTCGCAATGACGCCTATGGCCAAACCCAAATGAATGAAGACAACTCGGTTGTCAGGCGAAGACACTTCAGAAAAACACGTACCAGAATCGTCAACTCAAGAAACGACTCAGACTCAAAGAAAAAAGAAAAAATTTGAGACTAACTATAGTCACTGAGACTGAAACGGCCGACGCAACTTTACCAAGTGAGTAATCACTCATAGTAACAAACTGAACTAGGAGATGACTTGATGCTCGAACGAGGTACGTAGGCAGCTCTTCGCAAGAGAAATTCAACTATCCTCCTCTCTAAAAAAGGGGGGAGTGGGTGTATGTATACTCGTACACTCCCACACTTTGTACTCAGCACTTTTCAATACGTTACAACAATAATTTTTATTTTATTTTTCGTATAACCCAAAAACGGAAATCGAACGAGAAAACCTTGTTTAACGAATCTTCACTATAATGTGTTCATCAACGCATTCTACCACGAAACGGAAAAACTTTTGTAAAAAGCGAGACGTCGCAAATTTTCGAGAAACAAAATTTCGAACTCGATCAAAAAATTCTAAAAACAGTCGCAAGACTATCAAACCCTATAGGGAAAAAGACATGTACTTGTTCCAACTTCTACCCGTCGATTGGCCCCGACGGATGAACTAATCACTCACCTTAACCTGCTCTTCACGAAGAATTGGTTCTCAGACATCCAACTAGGATAATAGCGCGCTATAAAAGAAATCCAAAATTTTGGTCAGCACTTCAAGAAGACTTAGAAATTGTCTTTGGAGAGATTCTTGGTTCCCGATTGATACAAGTCAAATAAGCCGAGAACCTATCGCAGAACTTCAATGTCGAGACGAAACCAGGTCGAAATCGCAAATGGGAAACATAAGCCGAAATTAGTCACCGCACGCCCTAAAATCGAGAGTAAACATAGGTCATGCCCTAAACCCAGCACACTGATCTCAAACATCTCAAGACATGGTACCTAACCGATACGAGATCCCAAAACTTATCTCTTCGTCTATACTCGAGTTTATAATACTCCGAAAGACCAAATCTCTCGAAAACTCGCACCCAAAACAAACAACAAATATAGCGATCTTTCAAGGAATGGATATGAGACGAGAACTCATAATTTGTCTCCATGTACACAGCATTACTCATACATTATAAAATCGAAATAAAAACACCGTTTATTAATACAAAACCACAAGAAGACGGGGTTCCAAAGCCACATACGACCAACCCCAACAGAGAGAAAGCGGCCACACTTGGCAAAAACACGAACACGACTTAAAACAGAGAACACACTCCCTCTACATAAAAACATCTCTTATTTACGAATAGTATTCAAAATGACCAGACATCGAAAAATCGTCAACGCTAATGGGTTCGGGTTTTGGTCCATCGCGTCCTCTTTGCCTCGAGCAGTGTCCCCAACTTCCTCCAAGTCAAGAGAAACGAGAATCGGGGCCTAGTGACCTCGAACCCTCCCTTCAATTGAAGTGATCGTAGACTCAACATCCTTGCACTTCTCCATGTGGCCGAACATTTTGTCCATCTTGAAGTGGTATAAGAAATCAGAATGTTGGGTGCGCCACAAAGCACCTACCGAACCACGGCAGTCGCGGTACTCTCCAAAAGACTGTTGTGCGTACATGTACTGGTCAAAGTCCGCCACAAACTGAACCGAACGTTCAGCCACAACCGAGGCAACCTCGCTTTTTCCGCGTCTATACGCGCAACGATCATACGACACTTGATTCTGCGCCAACTCGTTCTCAAAGAGAGAAGCTGCTTCGACCTCCCTTTTCAAGCGAGAGTTCTCTTCTTCAAGTTTCTCGGCCTTGAACCGAGCCGTTTGCGCCTCCAAGCTGCTCGCCTTAAGAGCCTCGTCCATCACATGGAGACCCTGCAAAAGAGGGATCGTTTTAAAGGTTAGGGGAAAAGTCATATGAATAAACGGAATCGTGTCACTTGCTCGAAAACTAACCCCCATGCACAAACGCGAGGCCTCCGCATACTGTTTCGACCTGAGGAATCCCATATTAGCCGTGGGTTGATGCGATGGGGCATCAAAAGAAGCAAGGAAGGCGTCCAAGTCTGAGCCTTGTCCTAAACTTCATTGAAGGTTGACTCACACCACTTCCATCTCCAACGAGGAGATAGTGGTACAACGCCCCCTTGGACGACCCCCTCTTGTCCTCGGCAACCCCGCCCTTGCCAGGGGACGCACGCTTATTCCTTGGAGACCTCTCCTTCTACTTGTTAGCAGGCATCACGTATGGAGTGAAGTCATTCATGTTCGGTTCTAACTCTTCTTCCGTGACCGCCTCGGGCTGAGTCTGATTCTTGTGATACTTAACCGTGTTGCGAACTCGCTGTGGGGAAAAGTAACCCCAGTGGAACGGACCACCTCGAAGAAGGTTCCTTACGACGCACAGATCTTCCGGATGCGGGGGAAGGGGATCGAGAACTGCAAAACTAAAGAACTATTAGATATCGACAAAAAAAGAAAAACGATCAGAGTATCCAAAATGATACCCACGGGACCCCATCTACGCCTAAAGCAAGAAATATATTCATCCTCGACAGAGGCACTATCTAAACGAACGAAAAAATATCGCTTGTTCCAACTGTGGAAATTGGACGTAAACGATCAGATCACCAGCATATTGTTCCTCGGCTTGAGACAATACCGAAGCGGCAGACTCATGGATTTCGGAGACAAAAATGCAAATAGATAGTCGACGTTAATATCCATCCCTCGTTCGTAACTCAAAACCAAGATCCCGACAAGGTGTTGGAGATCGGCGGGCGAAAGATGGTTGAACGAAAAGCCGTAGTGGTTTAAAAACTAAACTATGATCCCCAAAACGGGAAACCATAGTCGACAAAACAACAAATGCGTCTTGTACCATGTAAAGAAACCGTGAGGCGGAGAATCATCATCCTCTCCAACCTTCGGCATCCGAAACTCCACCCCCTTTGGAACTCGGTAGAAATCATGGATGATTGCGAGGATAGAGTTCTGACACCCGCTCGGCCTACTGGCGCCTTTTTTGAAGATTGGTCTCATCGGACACCAAGTGTCGGGCGGTGGATCTTCGATATCACACATAACACGCCAATACTCCCTCACTTCATCGGGATTGACCGAGTACAACAAGAACTCGATTTTCTGTACGACGTCGTCCTCCCAAACTCGTAAGCTTTTTGGGGCGAAAATCAATGGTCAAGCATTTGCGGAAACTCGAGCATTCGAAGCCATAAAAAAAGAAGAGGAGAGAGAGATGGAAATGATAAGGAGTTTTTACCATAAAGAATTTTTTATTGTGAAAATGAGCAAGTGAAAGATTTAGGAAGTTACTCCTCATATATATAGAAAGGGAGACATAATATTTATCTTTGGAATTTCTAGAAATCAATTCCGCCTAACTTACCTAACGTGCTTTAAAGTTCGCAAGAACACTCCAACGATTCATGCAAACTGGGGGGCTAATTGTTAGGGTCAAAAATGGTCACGATGAAATCGATGCCAAAAAGCACAACGGAAATGTTGTCTCACTTTCCGGAACGAAAATCGTAAGAGGATTATCAATTAAGAGGTTCTTGCTATCTAGACGATCTCCTCTCAACCAAACGTCGGAACCTCGCTTCTAGCCAACCGTAGGAGATCGCTTTGCAAAGTCTAGTCACTCGCGAGAAACTAAACGCTAGAATATCGATATTTAACGCCTAAGACTTTCATATAACTCCCAAAATATCTCAATTGACATGTTTCAAAGCGATAAGAAGACACCGTAAACATCGGATAACCACGTCGCTTCAGAAACACGAACAAGATCTAGTCGCCTGTAGGCGACTATACTCTCGGAAAGTTTAGTCGCCCAATGGGCGACTAGACTCTCGACAAGTCTAGTCTCCCATTGGGTGACTAGACTCATAGCAAGTCTAGTCGCCCATTGGGCGACTGGACTCTCGGTAAGTCTAGCCGCTCATGGGGAACTAGACACGTGCAACGTCTAGTCGCCCACGGTTGAGTAGACCACGTCCTCTCAGTTTGACTGTCTCTTGTTTCGTCTCGATTGGATTTTCCGATAAAGTTTTGCGATAATAATTGTAAAGACTTGTTCTTTTCATAAAAACTTCATATCGATTGTATAAAACGACAACGACCAACTCGAATATTGATACTATCTTAACTATACGATTGGTCTTATCATTTCGCGAAACCATCACTGCATAATCATACGAAGAACGATTTCTTCGAAAGAAATCGTAAAAGTCATTTCGTCGCAAAATGGCCCAAGAAGGCCCATAACGCGATAAAAGTCCAACTACGTCAACGATTCACCCGAGTTCCATGAGAGATTAATAGAAAACGCGATAAAGTTAAAGCTTGGAGATAAATATGGAAAAATCGTGAAAATAAGGAATATTCTCGAAAAAGGAATATTTCCGTGGAAGGATATACTCGAATCTAGGGCGGATAAAGAAGTCGGACCAACCTACGAAGGCATATATAAGAGAGGAAAAGGAGAAGAACAAAGACACATAGAAATTTCTTCACAACTCACACGAATAGCAATTAGGTTTATTTTCGTTTTTGTTTGCGAGCTGCGTCTCAACTAGGTTTACGACTCTTACGTTGTTAGAACTATGATACTCGCTGACAACTCTCGTAGCCACGGCCTATCACCTGTTGTAACGCTCAAACACAGATTTAGAATAAGATCTCGATTGCTCAACTCTGTTTTTCGATTCTCTCTTTTTAATTTACTTCGTTTTCTGTTATATCGTATTTTGATCTCTCGTTGTTTGGTTTAGCAGAAATCTAGGACCTTAAGGAAAGTTAGGGTTTCCTGGCTTTCCTTCGATTACGCTAACCGACAGTGCGAATTTTGGTTCCCGGAAGCAAAAGCGTCATGCTTGATGTTCATGTCTCGGTATATAAATTCTATCTTCACATTCATCTCCCCAAACTTCTTGTTGAGCTCGACCTTGGTCTCATTTTTTTCTTCCACTAGCTTCTTAAGCATAGCATGGTTCTCTTCTTGTTTGGTAGGACCAACTTTTAGTTGAAGCTTTTGGTACTAGCCTTTGTTAGATTGGTATTGGTACCCTTGTTGGTTAGTCTTGGGAGGATAGACTTAATCTTGTGGATTCTCCACACTAGTGGTTCGGTAGGATAATTTGTTGTTCTTGAAAGGCGTGTATCCTTTTTTGAAGGGCTTTTTGTAGTACCCTCCTTGGATGTAGCTCACTTCTTCTTGATTCTCACCCTCTTGTCCTTCAATGTCGCTTTGGGCGAGATTGTCTATGAGTTTCTCTCCTTGATCGACAGACACACTAGCGAAGCTTCCCATGGAGGCGGTGTTCAAAGCCAAGCGGTTCTTCTCATGGATACCTCTATGGAAAATTTCAAGTAGGTTTACCTTGGTGATACCATGGTGAGGACAACTCCTTATGTGTCCATTGAAGCGTTTCCAAGCTTCATAAAGTGATTCCATTCCTCCTTTCTTGAACGTAGAGATCTCAATCCTTAACTTTGTCGTCTTTTGGGGTGAGAATAACTTAGCCTAGAGTCTCTTTTTACATTCGTCCCATCTTGTGATAGAAGATGTCACAAAGTTTTTCTCCCATTGAGATGCTTTGTCTCCTAAAGAGAATATAAACAAAGTCAATTTGATGATGTCCTCCGGCACTACATTAATCTTTACCATCCCGGTTAACCTATTCAAAGTTGTCCAAGTGCTCTAGAGGGTTTTCCAACGCAAGACCAAAGAATCTAGCATTTTGCACCATATTGATCAATATCGACTTGATCTCAAAGTTGTTGTTCCGGATTGGGGGGGATCTTATACCCATCCTTTCGCCATTAGTGAATGGCTCATCGCCTTCTCCAAACCTTGGTTCTTCTCTAGGGATATGGAATGGGTGGTTCCCTCGGTCTTCTTCACCAACAAAAATCCCATGATTAGGAGGGGGAAATCGTTCATGTTGAGAGTTCTCCATGTCTAGAGGATTATCTTGTTCAACTTCTTGATTCATATCCAACTTTCTTAGATGGGCTTGTCTTTCTCTAGCTCTTCTTTGTCTTGATTGTTATCTTTCAATGAGTGTTGGATCAATGTAAAGAAGTCTTGTATTTGACTCACTTCTTGACCTCATTATTATGTACCTTCACAAATCAAAGAAAATCAAAAACGAAAGTTAGAAACTTAAATGAAATAAGCAAAAAGATAAATCCTAGTCCTTGAATTCTAGATATGTCTTTGAAGATTCTAGCTAAAGCTTAAATCCCCGACAACGGCGGCAAAACATGACATGGGTCAAAGTTTACTATTTATAAACCTCAGTCTATGTGAAATCCCTTAAGAGAACGGGGTCAAATCGTAGTACTTTAGGGTCGTCCAAGGATTTAAAGATTTGACTAGTACAACCTAAACAAAGGGAGTACACTCGGAATCCTAGTCTAGGTGGTCGATTTAGATGGGGATTATCACGGGTCTCTACTAAATCTAGTGATCAACAAGACCAAACATAATTAAAAGCATAAATGAAAGTAGTAATCAAACTAGCAAAAAGTAAAGCCATGAAAGGAGTGAACTTGGATGTAAAAAATAAAAAGGTAGGATCTTGAGATAATAGTAATGGGTTCGTAGTTGATATGGAAATGTGATGGACTTTGCTAAGGCATTATTAGAGGATTGAAGCAATTCCTAGGTCAAGGATCGCTCCTTAGTCGATCTACCCACTCTCGTGGCGAAGATCTATTCACTTATATACATTACAATGCTCAATTCTCGTTTGTTGCCTATCTAAACATGTATGTGATAGTAAAATAATAGTCACTTTAACCATTTAATACCTTTGTCCCCATTGGGCAAACTACACTCATAGCTCAAAGTGAAAAACATATATCTTGTTCTCTCAAGCATCTCATCGAACACTTTCTAGGCGTCAATGAGCAAGCAATGAAATTTGAAGAACTAAACAAGATCTGGTAGGAATCTATGCCAAAATCTAGCCAAATAATCCATCACAACCCTAGATCTAACCCTACACTACTACATCTCAAGATCCAAGAAGGATCTATTCACTAAGAGTCATGGAAATTGAAAGACAAGAGTTGGGTCTTTCAGCTCCCATGTTCTTATAGATAGATCTAAGAGAAAGAGATAAACAGAAGAGATCCAAATCCACTAAAATCCACTCCATCATCAGCTGGCTCAACTCTCTCTCTACGAGTACTCTTGAAACTCCTGGTACAGTGTGTCTCAGAACACAAACCACTCTGCTCATCATCTTCTCTAGTCGAACTCTCCTACTTCTCTCTATAGCTAGAGCAGCTAGAAGATCCTCCAAATACTCTGTTTGTGGTACATAATCTGAAGCAACCAAGCTCCTAGGAAGTGATCCTCCTACTCGTGCAACAGCCTTGGAAACAAGTGCCTTGGCTCTTTGATAGTCCCTCATGCTAAGGATGGGGAACTCTGGAGATCTCTTGAAAATCTGAGAAGGATAAGGGTCAAAAAGAGTGTGACCTTCCGGTAGAGATAGAAGTGACGAGCAAGGTAGAAGGTAGCAAACTAACTCTGTGTCATGTAGAGGCCTGAACTGGTAGGCAAAGGTCTCAGTACCTTGAATCCATCCCACAAGATAACGAGATCTAGCAAGTGTCGAAAGATCCAACGATCCACTACAAGCCATAGGTGTCTTAGCAGTCAAGTCTACTCCTCTAGAAGTGAGGATAGCAGTGATGATCTCTACAAAATGAGACATGTAGTTGAGCTATCTAGTCTGCTTAGCAGCCTCGTGCTTCACATCTATCATCCTCCTAGCAATGAGAGCTCCATAGTTGGCCCTCAACGACTAGCAACAAAATGTGAGATGAGGATGAAGAACTCATCCCTAAGTACTGAACTCTGCTCGGTTGATGTACATACAATTTCATGCATATTTATGAGTGTTTGAGCTTAGTTTTCATTCATATTTAGGTTATAAATAAGCATATTAGCTTTAGAATGCATCATTTAGAGTCTTGAGTCTAGTTTAGGTCCATATTGCATTTTGCATCCATCTTTCTTGCATTTGTAGGTACAACCTTGGAGAGCACTTTGAGATCTTGAGATGATGGATTCTAGGAGCCAAAATTACCAAGAATCAAAGGGAAGTAAATGCTAGAAGTATTGGGAGAAGATGGGATCAAACAAGATATCAAAGAGGAGGTAAAGGCCATCAAAACTGCTCAAATAGGCAGCCATCGACCACCTGGGTCGATGGCCAGCAACCTAGGG
>OVAN01005435.1:0-23511 GCA_900406275.1 Anastatica hierochuntica | reverse complement strand
ACCGAGGTTCAAGTCTTGTAAGCCTCTTCTCATATTGTCAGCCATCGATTTGCAGGAGAAGGGTAAGAACAGAGAGTAATTGCGATTTTGATTTGGAGGGAGAAATAGATGAAGAAGAAGGAGAGGTTTATAGAAACAAATTTGGAGAGGAGAAGGTATTTCTTCACGTCGCGAGAGATGATCGGACATGGGTGGTTCCTCAAGGTCGTGGATCGTGGCCACGCACCCGAGAGTCGCGGACTCAATCGCCAAACCGGCGGCGACGAAAACAACTGTAGAATCGCTTTCTTTTCGCATCAGAGAGCAAAACGTCCCGTTTCGAATTGTTTACCGGTCAGAGTTTTCTCTTTTTCGTTCATTGGGCCATAGTTTTATTATTTCATTCTTAATTACTGAAATTTTGGTTTTACGATTATAATTTTCCAATCTTTTTGTTCTTCTCGGCTTCGATAATTTCATACTCGCTCCCTCCCCTGCTTTTGAAATTTTAATTTTGTTTTATAAGTAGTGTCATTTTATATTTTCGATGCAAATTTATAAGTGAAATTCTAGTTTTAACTCTACTGTTTTAATGTATTAATTGGAGAGAAAATTATTTTAAGTATTAATTAGAGTTTGACTTGTACAACTGCACTGACTTTTTTATTTTATATATTATTGATCATGTTTAAAATTTTCAAATATGAGGTTTATAATTTTCGATTATTTCAAGATTTGGATTCGAGTTCTTTCAAAATTTTAGATTTTTCAGTTATATTAAATTCCGGTCTCGAGTTTAGATTTGAGATTTTCAGATTTTCATATTTCCTCGGATACTCGTATGGTTCTAGTTCGGATAATAATATGATATCCGAAATACCGTAAAACAAAATCTGTTGGAGTATTTAAAAAAACATCAACTAAACTTAAATTTTTATAATTTATATAAATTATTTTTATACAATTTTATAGATTTTTCTAAAATTTATCACTTTCTGATTTTTGAATTTTTGTAACAAAATTTATTTAGAAAATATTAATATTGTAATATAATTATTTTTCAAAAATATGGATTTAAAATTTTAAATTTGGAAACAAACTATGTTTAAATTTGGTGAAAATGATGATTTTAAATTGTTTTGGTTCATAATTTTGATAATGATTATGTGAAAAAAATATTGGAATAATATGATTGTTGGAACATGTAAAGGAGTAATTAGAGTTATTATAATTTATTAGGTACATTTAATAAAAATTCTAAACCATGTTTAATTAAAAAATCACACATGAAAATGTCTATGTACTTGGCCTTTTAATAAGATAGATGAATGACATATAAAACATTCTAACAATTTTTTTAATATGTGTGAAAATGTCAAAATGACACTTTTTGCGAAACACAGGGAGTATAATGCTAATCTAGGGGTTGCAAATTTTATTCAGTTTCTTATCAAGTTAATATAGAATTTTTATTTTTAAAAATTATTTGTAAGTTTTGTAAATTATATATTTTTAAAAATATTAGATTTATTTATTTGATCAGTTTGTTATTTCAGAAAAGGATAAGTGTGACTATTTTTAGTAATTTTATTAGATTTTCATTAACAATTTATAATAAAATTTTGTTAATATATGTTTCCTTTCAACATTTTAGGTATTGATTAAGTTTATGTGTCATACTATGAATGTAAAAAAAGCTATACTATACAATATCGGGAAAAATGCCATTTAAATCCTCAACTTTAAATTGAGGCCAAAAAACTACAATTTTTTAAATGAGCCAATTTAATCCCCATTTTTTGAAAATTTTCGAAAAGAACCTCAAATTTAGTTGACCAGACCATTTTGGACTCAAGATTAATCAAACGTTAAGTACATATTAATGTATGTTAATTACTAAGCTATGTTGTTTTAGACTTAATAAGAAGCCTCTAATTCAACACTAAGCGACGTCGTGTTATTACGAAAAAAAAATCTCAATCTATAAACCTAAATCCCTAAGTTGATAAACAAAATATTGAGTTCGTATTTTCTTCTACACTCTGTCTGGTTCTTGTCTACGTCGTCATTGAGATAGGTTGATTGTTAAATCGACTTTCTTTTTCACACCTTATTCTCTATGTCTTACTCTGTCTGATAGTTCTCAAACGTCAACACTGATATTTGTTAGTTAATATATCTGAATCCTTTACTCTTTGGTCTCAGTCTCGTTAAAATGGCAACGAGTGGTTCTTACCAGCAGAGAGAAAAGAAGATCGATTACGCTCTTCAAACTTCTGACCGTGGATTTCCTTCCAAATGCGTGTGTGGTCGGAGCTGGATTGTTTTGACCTCAGAGACACAAGAAAATCCTGGTCAACCCTTCTTCAAATGTGAAAGCAGAAAAGATGTGAGTGTTCCTGTCATATTGTATATTACGATGAGTAGAATAATTTAATATATGTAACTTATGCAGAAACACTAATTCAAATGGGTGAAAGATGTTGTTTATGAAGAAGTTGAAGATTTTTTTACCCAAATTGAGAAGCATGGAAAGTGAAATAAACATCATAAGACCAAAGGTTGAAGAGATGAAAGCCATTCTGGTTTTTATGTTGATGATGACAATTACTCCTATGCGCAGGGTTGAAGAGAAGATTATTAGATTAGTATGTGTTTGTTTTTCCTATAAATTTTGTTTAGATTATTGATGTTGATGTTTCTAAGTTTTTAAATGTTTTTCTATGCTTTGTAGAAGTAAGAATTTGTAGATCAAATTGCTCATGTGATTTCACTTAGCTTAGAGTTTATTTTGTCACAAGTTTGTTATATATGTTACGTCAATAGTATAAAATTTAAAGTTGGTTTCATATAATTAAATGCAACACGAAAATACATAAAGTCTTACGACATTCATAATAAGATGCTTTTTTAACGCTTGTAATCACTTTTATTGAACCAAATGATAGAAAACAGAGTTTGGTACAGAGCATAACTTTCCACAACATTGAAGCTGACAAATGGAACCTCTAATAGGAGACCAAACCAGAAACAACTCAATCAACATAACCTCAAGCAAACAGACTAACCATTGAGATATTTCAAGGATTTTAGGAACTTCTTCCTTCCCGTGAAGCAACAGCTTCCATCAATGTTAGATTTTGCAACCAACAAAGACTACCCTTTGCTATATAAGATACATGTGATCTTTAGTAACATTTAGAGCAATTTTTTGAGCAGGTACATTTCGCTTTTCCGATGTTGCTTCTAAACTCCAAAGTGATGTGGAAGACAAGAATTTTGTAATCTCATTACTCAAGTGCCGAAAACGAGGGATCTTACCCGTGTGGTTGATAACTTCCAGCACTTTCTCTGATGAGATTTCGAAGATCACCTAGACATAGTGTAATGTATTCAAACTCTCCATGGCCCATTGAAGTTCTTGTAATTTCGCCTCTAAGGGCGAAACTATTTGAGAAAAACTCTTCTTCCATGGATTAACACTTTACCATGGACATTACGAACCAACCAAGAAGCACCACAATTTCTATTCTTATTGATCCAAGAGATTCCCACATTGCACTTTACAAATTTAGATGGTAGAGCAGTCCATTGTTCATTACTTACCGAATATCTTGGAACCGATATGGGCAAAATAGCAGCTGACTCTTGCACTTTAATCCAAGTCTTTGCATCCTCTTGTGCTTTGTTCACCATACTTTCAACACTATAATTAATCCTTTCAAAAACGTATGCATTGCGACTTTTCAAAATTTGCCAAATAATCCAAGGAATAACTTGTCGTGATTTTAAAGGCAGGACTTGATTCTTCAGACACTTGTATAGATGGAATAGGTTTAGAAAAACAGAGGTTCTCGAGAAACCTCGAGGTGGTAAGACAATCCCAGCAGTGTTCCACATCCTACTTGCAGCTTCACACGTGAACAAAGTATGACATATAGTGTCATCATCTTTTTGACATACTTTACATTGAGGATCCACGTTAATGCCTCTGGTTCTGAGTCGTGTAGCTACTACTAAAGCTTCTGAGAGAGCCCTCTAGAGGAAGTGTCGAGTTTTTGTAGATGTATCTATCTTCCAAAGTGAAGACCAAAAGGATTTCTCTAACGGGGAGAGTGTAGGAGACCCAACTAGTTGGTTTTTGGGTTGAGCATCAAGGAGCTTGTATCCGCTTTGTGAGTTATGCTTGCCATCTTTTGAGAAACACCATATATATTTATCAATTAAGTTTAATGATATCCTCTGCTTAAGATCTGGAATGAACAACCTCCTTACAACCAACTCATCCCATCTTTTTGTTGTTGGATTGATCAAATCTGCCACCGTTTGATTCATGTCAAAAACCTCTCTAAGCCAAATAGGCGGACGTGGGGAACCGTCAAGAATCCATTTATATTTTCAAACCAAAGTCTCTTGACCATCTCCTATTGATTTAATCAGCCCCTTGTCAAGCAATTCTCGACCATGAAGAATGCTTCTCCACGCGAAAGATGGTCATCTTACCAAGACTGCTTTTAAGAAACTGTTTTTCAGGATAATATCTACTTTCTAGTACTCTTGAAACCAAAGAATCGAGTTGATCCAACAACCTCCATGCTTGCTTGCAAAGCAACAATTGATTAAAAAGTGTGATATCGTGAAAACCAAGACCACCTTCCCTTTTACTCTTGCACATTTTGTTCTACGAAATCCACAATATCTTTTTACGATCATTCCCACTACTCCACCAAAATTGAGTCATTACACTCGTAAGCTTTTTACACAGGTCAAGTGGTAACTTAAAACAACTCATTGCGTAGACCAGAAGAGTGAGATCCACCGATTTTAATAGAATTTCCTTCTCTCCTTGCGATAACGCTTTAGCAAACCAATCGGTAACTCGAGATTGAAGTTTTTCTTGTATGAAATTCAAAAGTTTACGTTTCGACCCACTAAAACATTCTGGTAAACTGAGGTATGTTCCTTCACCATCCTCTTTATCTATTTCCAAAATGTTTTTCAAAGCTTGCTTGTTTTCCTCGGGTAAGCTTGAACCAAAAATAATCGATGAGTTTTGAGCATTAATAACTTGCCATGAAGCTTTGCCATAAAGGTGGAGACGATGCTTTATCTCTTCTGCATTGCATGTGGATGCTTTACACAATAAAAGGCTATCGTCCACAAAAAGTAGATGGTGAACTTTCGAGCCCGGAGTACTCAAACAGATTCCATTCAATCTACCTTCCTCTTCTAGCATGTTCAAAGTGTTCACAAGAGCTTCCGTACAAATAATAAAAAAAATGAGAGAGGGGGTCACCCTGACGAAATCCTCTCTCTGGTTGAATATAACCATGTGTGCCTCCGTTGATCAAGATAATATATGTGACAAAAGATATACATGACATGATAAATTTATTCCACTTCTCATCAAAACTAAGTTTTCTCATCAAAACTAAGTTTCCTCATCAATCGTTGTAAAAAACTCCACTCAACTCGATCTTACGCTTTCGACATATCCGTTTTAATCGTCATATACTCCTTGGACACCCGCAAACCAATTTTTAAAGCATGTATCATTTCATGGGCGATGAGTATGTTATCACTAATCAACCTATCTGCTACGAAAGCGCCTTGAGTAGGAGAGATGAGGTCTTGAATCACTTTCTTCAGCCTACCACAAAGAATTTTTGATATGAACTTGTACTGGATCGAAAAAAGCTAATTGGTCGCATATCTACCATTCGAGTAGGGCTGGTCACCTTCAATAATAAATTGATCTGAGTATGATTCCAGCCAGAATGCATGACCCTAGAAGCGAAAAAACTCTAAATTTCTCTTGTAACACTTTCTCCCACAATGTGCCAAAATTTCTAATAAAAGTAACCAATAAGACCGTCAACTCCAGGAGCGCTGTCTCCTTTGAAGTAAAGGCTGCTTTCTTTACTTATTCTTTCGAAATTGGCGCAATTAAGATCTGGTTCATTGCAGGGAAAACACGAGCTGCTAACCTGTTGAGCAGATCCTCCATATCATTGGGGTTAGAGCTTTTGAAAAGCAATTTAAAATACTCAGCTGTAATATGTCCTTTTGAACCCTCTGAAAATTGCTCTCTACCTTCATCATCGATCAACATAAGGATTATGTTCTTTGACTTTCTTCCTCTAAAACAATTGTGAAAATATTTTGTGTTCTTATCCCCTTCTTTGAGTCATTGTTAATGACTTTATTGTTTCAAGAAAATTTCTTCTTCTCTATATGCTTCAGCCAATTCCTCTTTGATGCTTTGCATCCGTTGAGCATTTGGATTGAGTTTTACGATCTCCTGTTCAAGTTCCTACTTCAACTGTTTGATTTGTGATAAGGAGTTGGAGTTCGATGATCTCTCCCATCTCGCCATTTGCAATGTTTCGCATCCGTTGAGCATTTGGATTGAGTTTTACGATCTCCAGTTCAAGTTCCTAATTCAACCGTTTGATTTGTGATAAGAAATTTGAGTTCGATGATCTCTTCCATCTTGCCATTTCCGATATAAAACTATGGATTTTGTCCATCAAATTAATGTTACCAGAGAAATTCTATTAAATACGATGTTATACATAAGTCATTAACCGCAACATAAGTCTATTAAATAAACCTAAAACAGTTGCAAAGTTAAACATAACATACGTCTCGCAAAAAAAAGACATAATATACATCTCTTAAGCAAACAAAAAAAAATCAAATGCAAAGTCACTGAAAATGTCTGATGTATGCACTGATACTTCTCATGCTTGTGATGGTTCTCGGGATGACTCATCCTACAAAAAAGTAAGGAGTGAGTACCAACAATTTGTGATCAAACCGATAAAGCATCACATATAACAACTCATACCGCATATTCAAGTCTTGGTCTTCCCCTTGGCCTCTTTGGTGCTCTTTCAGTTGTCGGATTAGAGCATGTTACTTTGTTGTGTCCGTCTTGTAGATAATTAGAGCATGTCATCACACGCTTATCACGAGATAGCTTAGTCTTGTTGGAGCTTGAAGAGAATCGATTGCTTGATTTTATTCTATCATAGTTGTTTGACTTTCCACGATTGCCTAGTCTATATGGTGGTGGTAGTACAAGTAATCTATTCAATCTACGCCACAATTTCATCCCTTCGACCGAATTGATTCCACGAGAATACGTTCTCTGGCACATTAAACACGTAAAGTCCTTTGCAACATAATCATCTATCTGTAACTTCTTTTCAAGAATAACACAAGCTGCATGAATGCATGATATACCCGTCCACTTTCACTTTATGCAGCCAAAAGTTAACCTTCCCATGTCCACACTATAAGCAACACCACAATCATCTATTTCATGGAGATTCCCACAAGCCATATATCTAACACAATCTTTTGTGTTCTTCTTAGCAGCCTCAATCTCAATATGTGCTGACTTAGTATATTTGGTTTTTAATCTCTTCGCAAGAATTTCCCTTTTGGCATTCTTGATCATGCATTGCCTTCTTATAGCCTCTAAAAATTCAAGCAAAGATTTTTTCCTAGCTTCCCTGATTATCCTATTGAAAGACTCGCTAAGATTGTTGAGGTTTTCATTGCAATATGATCCACACCTAAAGAAAGCCCTAGACCATGTTTCTGGATTTGTTTTCAATAGAGAATCATACGCACCTGCATTATTCACCCTTAATACTTGCATATTGTCTGCATAATCTTTGTGAGTGTAAATCCTTTCAATTTTCCAGAATAACCTCTCCAAGTCGTGATCCTTGCTGTCTCTCCTCCAATTTGCTAGAATGTGCCTCGCACAAATACGATGTTTTGCCGTAGGAAGCTCGTTTTTCACAGCATTGATTAGCCCCTGTTTAAACACATAAGTACATAAACAGAAAGTATAAGCACATATACATATATTCTCGTCATAAGCACCAATAAAAAACAGAACATCGAGGAACAAATACTAATAAACTGAAACCAACCTTTTGTTTGTCTGAAATAATAGTTATTGCAACCCCATCTTGTAGTCCCAAATCAGTTCTCAGAAGCTTGACAAACCATTCCCAATTAACATTGTTCTCAATCTCCACAACAACCCAAGCAATAGACACTATCTTATTGTCTCCATCTCTTCCTACAATAACTAATAGATGTCCTTTTATATCCCATTTCAAAAAGGTACTATCTAACCCTAATAGGCCTCATGTTTCTATCCAAGACTCTTTTTGCGCTGTGAAACAAACATATAAACGGTCAAGCTTTTGCTTGCTACTCGGTGTTGCACCTGTACACACACATAAATATATAAGATATAAGTACTTAATCAATTAGAAGCAATCTGATATATATACTATTTTGTTTCTTATAGACAAACATGCAAAAAAAAAATTACTTATCACTTCTTGTAAACTGTAATGAAATAAATATGAGATACACTTTCACTGCCCTTCATATTCTTCTAAACAATCTCAAATATACATGTGATGTGTGAGTCAAGCACTTTAATGGACTGAAGATGCTGCAAGTATCATCAATATTCTCTTTCTCTCTTTACATATATACATGAATATAATATAAATATAATATGCATTGATACATACATGTACATTTTCTTTGTGTTCGTAATACATGAGCCTAATAGTGGAGAGAAAATGCTATGCGTGTCAGAGATTTTGAACTACATAAGAAACAACTCAAGGACACATTCCATTCTTCTTTAACATTTAAGTTACAACAATTTCTACTCACTAGCATATTTTATTGAAATCATGTATATTTTGAAGGTTAATTTGCTTAAAACTAAAATGTCTGTTATTAACACAGTTACAAAAACACATAAGCACATAAGCAAGTATATAACAGATTATTACCTGGAACTGTCTCGATTTCAATTGTTGTAAAAGGATTGGTTTTGCGTATCTCCACTTGGTAGTCCCAAACACGTGAGAAACGGTTTCGTGGCTGGCTTTTCTTTCTCGTTATAGTTTGGATTTCACTTTCCCGCATTGATCATCAGTCACAATCAAATTATATTCTCTCTTTATCTCATCCACCAGTTCTGTTTTTGTAAGCTTCAAATTTATTCTTAGCCTCTCTGCAAAGAGCGAAGCAATTGATGATCTCTTCAACATGCTCGAGTATCCCGTTCTCATACATGTATGCTCATTAATATAGACTTTTACCTGCATCTTGTGGCGCCTCGTTTCATACGAGCAGTAAATTGTCCAAGGGCATTTCTTTTCCACATCAGAGCATTTTGAACCAAACTTATTAGCTGTTGACTTGTAGAGCTTTATGTCGTATCGGGTCTTCAAAGAATACCTTAAAATAGCTACCTTGAAATTTGATGCACATCCAAAAGTTTTACCCAAAAACAACAGCTCTTCATTGTCTACAATGTTAGCTTCTAGTTCTCGACGCTCCACTTCATCTTCATCTTCGTTGCAAGACAGCAGATCCGGTATCTTGTCGTCGTCCTAGATATCATCACCGCTATCTCCACCCCTCTCATCGAATTCTTCTCTGGCAATATCACTAAAATGAACAGCTAAATCTCTGCAAGTTTCTTCTTTGATACTTATTCCATTTTCTTCAACCTCGTCTTCAACTTCGTCATCAGCATAGGCCAGACAATCATCTTCATCGACAAGCTCACGCTCTTTGCATGTGCCGTGTTCTTCATTGACTGTGCTTGCTTCACCTCTAACAGTCGACTCCTCATCAACAGTCGTCTCCTCATCAACAGTCGTATTACGACGTCGTGGCTTAAGAGTCTCCCTTCTGTGCACCATTTTGCGGATTTGAGGATGTAAATGAGACAACATGTTCACATGTGAGATGAACAAATCGCCTTTCCGTGCTTCGTGATTTAGAAACTTGTTTTGATGGAGAAATTTGTGAGAAGAGATTGTTTATCGATTAGAGATTTTAGTTTCAATTGGAGATTTTAGTTTCAATCGGAGATTTTTTTTCTCTGAACGACGTAGCTTAGTGTTGAATTAAGGATTTCATATTAAGTCTAAAATGACGTAGTTTAGTAATTAACAGATGTTAATTTATACTTAACATTTGACTAATATTGGGTCCAAAATGGCCTGGTCAACGAAACTTGAGGATTTTTTCGAAAAATTTCAAAAAATGGGAATTAAATTGACTCTCTTAAAAATTAGGGCTTTTTTGGCCTCAATTTGAAGTTGAAGATTTAAATGGCATTTTCCTCTTACAATATCATTGTTCTTAGCTTGAGTACAAAATTAATACATATAAAAACAAAAATTCCTTTTAAATTAATGTAAGCTATAAAAATTAGAAATAATGAAGTTAAGAAGGTGGCTTGTAATAAGCATAAACAGCATAAAAACTTTGAGATAGTGTGAGGATTAGTAGAATAACTGCAGCACAGAAAGAAACAATTGCCCATGGATTATTGAAGTACTTGTGTTTCAAGGTTGCCCTCCAAGCATTCCACTTTTGATTGTAATAACGGTTAACCTCGATCGATAATCGAGATAGATAACTATCTTCTGTGTCAAAAACAACTTCTTGACATAAACGGTTGAACAAATCCGCGACTTCAGAATCGCTCCCTAGCCAATGTTCAATGATACCATAGTAATGTAAGTAGCTAACATCTTCATGAGAATCTATTAGATTGTCCATGAAGATTATGTAAGATGTTATGTCGTTGCTCGAGTCGATATGGCACTGCTCAAAAGCTATAAGATTCAAGAAGAGAGATTTGGTACCTACAAGAAACGGCAAAGAGACTTTAACTCTATGATCAAAAGGGACTTGCGAGGTTTTCGTTGGAAAAAAGTTTTAAGTGATAAAACATAAAGTATTTGTTTCATTATCTTAACTTTTTGTCAGTGTAAAAGAAAACAATCTTTAACATTGCTTAAATCATTCTGATTTAGTCAATAGAGAGAATAATTGATGACACTTCCCTACGTTATCCATTTGATATATGAGGAGAAAAGTTGTACAAAACCAATCTATGCCATACCAAACATGATTTTTTAGAAATAAAATGAAAGAAGACAAGGAAAAATTCATTTTTATACAGCTGAATTTCACATTATGATCCTAATTTCTAACTAATATATTCTTTATCATTCCATTTAAAATGATATAAGCGAGAATAATATGTTATTTTAAAGCATATGACATGGGACATGAACTAAAAAGAAGAATGATCGAGAAAATGTGATCTTACCGTCATGGATAAGAAGCCTCGGTATCTCAAGATAACCGTTTTTGAACTGAATATCCCAAAACCGGTCGGTTTTCCTCTTCCGAAACTTAATACCGGCTCCTCTTAGTTCCGTCACGCAATGTATTAGCTGTTGCCGGCGTTTGTCCGCCACGCGCGTGTTTCGAGACCATCTCCTTCGCGATAACCTCGGCTCCGGTTTAGGGCTAGACCGGAGTAGACTTCGCCGGAAAACATCCAGACAATGCAACTCGCCCATGTCGGCAAATGGGTCAAAGGCTTTATCTCTTGCCATTGAGTTCTCGAGTTTTGACTGGTCGGTTTTTGTCAACGGCTCGTCCGTTGGCATTAGTGGATCAAAGAACCGAACCGCTAATTGTGCTACTAAACCAGTTTGGTTTCTTGTACCGAGTTGTAGCTCTAATAACCGGTTTAGCACGAACAGAGGAAGTTGATTTTCGAGCATTATCATATCACGTTGAATCGAATGCATAGATCCTCTCATTGCGAAAACCGGGTCGTTTCGTGCATATCTACACAAACATAAAATCAAAATGATTTGAGACCGGTTTAGCAATTATTTGAGATAACCAGAAATTGAAATTAGGCTTACCCGAGTTCTGTGAATCCTTCAACAGCTCCTCTGAAAAGCTCAAGAACAAAACAACCATCAAGAACAAGCATTTCAATAAATTCGTTACTACTCAAACTGATAGGACCTTCGTAACAAGCGCGAGCCTTTTCTTCGAGCTCTCTCATGGCATCAATATACATTTTGATGTTTTGGTTCGTACGTTTTAATATTCTATTAACCGCACGCCATTTATGACGATCCATGGACCGGAGACGTTTCTTACCATGATGGTATGGACCAAGCGATACGGTCTGAGGAAAATATGATTTGTTGTCGTTTTCTTGAAGGTAATATGGAACTCTGTAGATACAGAGCTTGCCCCAGATTGTCGTGTCATCGTCTCTATGAGCTTGCTCGAGCTTGTCTGAAATCGAGATCACCCAATCATCTCGCGTATCTTTTGGACTCTCTTTGGTTACCTCGATCTTACTGGTCTCCGAATGAGTCTCCTCGTGGTTATGATTGTTTTGGTCTTGATCGGATCTTGTGATGTTGGGTAAACAGAGCAGGTTATGATCTTGATTAAGCGGTTCGGATTCTCGGTTCTGGGTTTCGAGTTTTTCGCGGATCTTGAGGGTGAGTAAGTACCAGCTTAACATGTCTTTGTAGAAGACGGCAACCATCTTTGTTGGTTGAAGCTTTTTTCAAAGAGAATGAGAGAAAGAGAAGAGGAAGAGAAGTAGTTGTGAAATATGGGAAGCAACGAGAAATAATTTGAAGTTATAACTGGTTACTTATTGTACTCTGGACCCAAGTGATCTGTAATGACAACAACCATAATTAGTTGTATAATTTAAAAAATCACACACACATCCATAACTTGGGAAAATAACAAGTAAAATATAATCAACTTGACTATAGATAAATTTAAAATGGAACCATGCGGCGTGAGGAGATGTGTTCTTTTCTTAATTAGGAATGTTGGAATACAAATCAAATCCCACATCGAAAATACTAAAAAATAAATCTAGTATATAAATAATGTCCAATTCCACTTACTATGAGAACTTTTGGGAAGGAGCCCAATAACAAATCCGTGTGGGCTTTGTGGGTCCAAAGCGGACAATATCATACTAAGAAGAGGGAATTGGACATGATGCCTAAAATAAGCCCAATATGCGGGGTATCAGAGCCCACGATTCAGGAGTGGATCTGTTCAAAGTGGGAGGGAAAAAAAGCCAATAATGTCCAATCCCACTTAGTATGAGGTCTTTTGGAAAGGAGCCCAATAACAAATCCGTGCGGGTCTTGTGAGCCCAAAGCTGACAATATCATACTAAGAAGAGGGAATTAGACATGAAACCTAAGGATAAAGCATCAAATCAAATCACATTTACAAGATGACATTTCCAACTAGAGATGAGGCTCGTCTTCTGCCTAAATGTTTTTGGTCAAACGTTACGATGTTTTCGAAGCGCTTGCATGAGAAGTTGTCCTTTTAACTCCTAACCATTAACCACAATAAAGGCAAGGGAGATCTATGGCCAAGAGAGTCATCATCTCGAGGTGCATATTAGGGATAAATATCCCACATTAAAAGTTGGAAAGGATTCTCAGTACTATATAAGAGACATTGGCTAATACACTTATCGCCAATTGATTTTAAGTTGGAAGCCTAAAAACTTAACCGTTTGTTATTTAAAATTGTCTAAGATAATTTAACTTTCTACTTATCGGTAGTTAAAATATATAATTTACTAATAAGCTAAAAAGTAGGGATATATTAAATGTGTGTTGAAAATATAAAACCATTTTTATTTTTGAAGAACATAACTTATTCTCGGTAACAAAAATTACACAGAAAAAATGTGAGTTTTATTTATTTTCACCGTGTCATTTTAAGTGATGTTTTACATAAAAAATTGTACCAATTGATATTTTTTAGTTTTCAATTTTAATATTTTTGACCGTTTATATTTGCAAATTTTTTTATGATTGATTAAATTATGTTTAAGTAGATGATAATTAATATTTTGGTTTAGACTAAGCTAAAAGTTAAATAATTTTTTAATCTATATGTAAAATCTTCAAACCGTAATTGTTTGTTTTGATACCGGGAAAGTATAATTGAACAAAAAGAAAGGTGTACTCTAATGTTTGCGTAACAAGAAGAGGTTATGAAATTATCATAGAATCAAAACCAATGGAGATACTATAAATTATAATTAAGTGGGTTTGAAGTGAATCAATACTGTAATGATGCTAAAGATTTTCCAAATATTGACATATTTTTTTTTTGTATCATGAGAGGTTGACATTTCCATAAAAAATGTATTTGTAAAACAAATCAAACATTTTAGTTTTATACATAAATGTTTTAATATTACTCATCAAATTAATTTTAACTTCATATTTTTCTTCACTTACATTAATATTTTAATATATTCTTGACACAATAATAATAAAAATTAAAAAAATATTTACCTTTCGTAATCATGTTGATATATACACAACTAAGAGCATCTCCATGTCAAGTTTTTACCATAGTTTCTCACAAATTAATTATTAAAAAAGTAAGAAAAATAAGAGAGAGAAGAGAAAGAGGCGAGAGTCATTTCTCGGCGAAGAGACTCTAGTCTCTTAGTAAGAAACTCACTAACTTATGTGTCAACCTTTTACTAGTTTAACATGATTAAAAAATTTAATTAACTAAAATAATAATCTTTTTTTGTTTGAGAAACCCGTATGAGTTTCTCTTGATAATGATGCTCTAAAATTAACTAAAAATAAAGGTTTCTCATATGCTGTTAGATTTTTATTTTGGTGTATATAATTGTCACATAATAACTACATACTGCTTATATTTAATATTATATAGAAGTTTTTTATAATGTAATATTTTTGTATGCTATTCATATGTTTATTTATATTAACGTTGATAATAAAGTTATACCTAGAACAATGTACATAATTACGTTCATAGTCGATAAGATGATTACTAGAAAAACAAGAAATTTTGAAGGGTGTCTACAGTAATAATAAGAATTCGAAGACTAAGTGAATGATTCTCCATTGTGTCATCTGTTAGTTTTTTCAATATAATCAGTATCATAATCTCTTAAGTTAGAAGTTTTCAAAATTTTTTGATATTTAATAGAAAAAGTACTTTTTTGAATATTTAATTGAAGTATCATGATAGTTATTGAAATATCAAAAATTAATCTATTTTCTACTTGGATGAAAGTATAAATATTGAAGTTCTAAGAAAATTCTTTTCTTAGTGCTGAAATTAGATTATTCACCTAATTTATGGTGTTAGGTTGTTTAACATACCGACAATGTTTGATAAAATGTCTGAAAGAACGTTAGATGAGCAAAATGTCTTTAGCCTATGGAAGGTGATGCTAAAGAATTTTATTAGCTTATCAAACCTGTTAGAATGCATATATAGGATCTAAAACTCAATAGAAGGTAGTGTTTAAGATTCTATATATATGGAGTTAGCACTTCAGAAGTAGGTTGACTCTAAATTTGCTAGTTGATTTCAAGACGGTGTTATTGTTTTTTCCTAATTGACTATTCGAATTAGCAATGAATTGATTTCTCGCCCAACTTTTTTTTCTCTATCGTCTTACAACCAAGTCTTCTTTGCTATCTCGTTTGCTTGTTTTCATTTACAGTTTGATCTCGAATAGTTTTGTTCACAATCTTTCTTATCCTCTTAGCATGTAATTGAACTTTTTTCTCCACATATAATCATTGGTCCTTGTGGATTTGATCCTTTATACAGTACTGCGTACTTTACTGTGCACTTGCATTTAATTATAAGGTTAAGACTCCAGTTATCACCGCTGAATTGTAAAAACTATTAAAATAAATATTTACATTCATGGTTCTTTTTGCTTTATAAATAATTTGGAGAAGAAAAAAATTCAAATTACCTTACTGTTTTTGCAACGCATTAAGAAATAGTAATAAGTTTTGTTCTACAATTTAGATCTAATATTTTCTTCAAATACTAAAGTAAAATCTTGCATACCAATAAAATACGAAAGATGAAGTCAAAAATTACTTGTAGATAGAAAGTTTTGTGCGTATGCATATCCACTTTTAACAATCACTAAATATTTAACTAATTAACATCGTTATATTAAAATTATGATTGTAAGGTGATAATAAAAAATAAAAATAAAAACCAATACAAAATACATTTAAAAAATTTATAAAAAAATATTATGCACTTTAGCGCGAATATCTACCTAGTAATCTCAAATAGGACTAAACTCCTACATATAATGAAATTCAATACATGTTTGGGACTACAAAAAACATGTATCTCGATAAATGGATACACGCAACATATGTCTTTTTTTACGGCAATAGTAAATTTCATTAAAGCACAAACTGACAGCGTTTACAAGTAATTAAAAGCAAGATTTTGGTGGGCTTTGACAGAGGCCCAAACGAATTTTTAAAATATTAAAATAATAATAGATTATCATCTATCTCCATCCACGTGTCTCCTTCTCTATTTTCAAAATCCACATCATCTACACGTGTCACGCATCGCGGATATTGTTGAAGAAACTGTAATTCCACCGCCCAACGCAGCCGTAACTCTGGTATGCTTTCGGCGACTCCTCTTGCTCCGCTTCCACCGTAGCTTCCTTCTCCACTCTTAGACCAAGACTAAACTTAATTCCGTTGAACCCAAAAGATTTTATTCACCTGATAAGAGCGAGATGCCTCCAAATCAGGCAATATTCAGTCTGGATTTTGAATTGTCATGAGACTAGAAAGGCAAAACATTAAGAAGGAGAAAATTGGGTGAGATCAACAGTAAATGATTAGCCAAAAATAAGAACAAGGGTGAAGGAAGAAACTAATAACCGATCCAAAAGGAGATCAAAATTACATTAACCCAGATCAAAGATAGAAAGAAAACAAGGAAAGAACAACTCTGATTTGAGTCACAAACGCTAACAAAATTCGATCATTAAAGATCGAAGATCTAAGTCATGACATAGCAGGAAAACGGGTCCGAACATACCATAATTTATTTTCTGCCGGCATTTTAAAGTTGGAGTTACTCCGACAAAGCCAAAACGAAGGTAAAAAATCTCTCTTTTCTGAAAAGATCTGATTTGCGAAGAGCAAAAGAGATGAAAGATAGTCGGACTTACACCTGTGAAATACAACGGATCAAATCAGAAGTTACTTATAAACCGCTAAGCGGTGACTTTACCAAGAAAACAAAAAGTCGGTTCGATAAAACCGCTGGCAGGAGTTTCTCAGATTTCTTTTTGCAACATATGTCAATCCGAATTATTTTCATATAGGAATGTTAATATCATTAAGTAGTAATGAAAGTTTGATACAAGATTACTTGAATTAAAATTTGCTTATGAAAGCAAAATATCTCCTAAGAGTCACAAAATAAAATAAAAAGACACTTAAAAACCTTGAATTAGGTTCAAATTGTATCCACAGTGAACGCAATTTGAAGCTAAGCTAAAAACATAATCTAAAATGCAACAAATTTAACATCCGTTTGGCCAAGAAGACATTCGATGCCAGCTAGTGCCTGCAGAACAAAACATAGAGGCCATCGGTAAAGGTTAGTAAGAGAGAACCCATCGAAGAACAGTGGCTGCACTGATCCAGACAGGAGGAGGAGGTAGGTTAGGCGGCAATCCTACCCCGACCATCTTCTATCACAACCAACTCTTGACTGAACCTGAACTCTTGCTGAAGTCTCCGTGTTCCCAACCCTAAGGTAATTGTCTTCAACACTTGAAAACGCAAAAGTGACAATCCCGACGAAGGAGGCGGTAAATTTTGGCTGCTCCGGCTACTTCACACAGGAGATAGCACTCAGAGAAGATTGCGAGGCAGAGACGAGTCAGACAAGAGCTCCTTTCGGATGCTTGAAGACCAGGAGGAACCGAAGCTCCTTAGAATCATTGGTGATTGGTTTATGAGTCTTCTCAGCACGACGACGCACCAAAGACGGGCCAACACTCGAAACCCGTACGAGTTACCAAATGATGCATGGATAATCTGAAAAAAACCAATCACCAGAAGTTCTCCATGGCTGTTATCTTAGGTTAAGAGAAAAGAGGTCCTTAGCGGCTGTCTCAGGTCCGCTATTCGCTCCAATTGGAGTGGAGAAGCTCTACGAAGACCTCATAAATTTCTGGCGAAGTAAGACAAGATCAACACTAACAAAACCAGAGAAGACATAGGCGGCAACGCCATGCTTACCGGCAAAGCTTTCAGCGCCAGATCAGACCCAGATCTGGGATCTGTCGGCTCAACCAAAAAACTACAGAGGCTCTTGGCGCTCACCATCTTTTCGCCTCCTCACCGTGATTCCAGGGTTGCTGCGGACGCCCGTGGCTTCCTTTTAGATTCGTCGGTGGCCGGTCGTCGGAGATCTAAAACCAAAACGAGAAAAAAGAGGCGAGAGCTGACAGAGAAGGCCAAGGGATGAGACACGGCCGAGAATAAGAGACGACAAAAGAATGACGGACCGGCGGCAAGAAAGAGCCGCCGACGACCGGGAACAGTGGTGGTTTTAGGTGGCTAAGGCGAACGAGAATGGTGGGAGAGAAAAAGAGAAAAAAGTTTTCTCTCTCCTCTATGTCAACCCGAGTTACATAGCTTGATCTCTTACACGAATTGAAATATAATTAATTTCTATCTAACATCGAAAATTTAGAATATTTAAATACATATAACCACATTTCCAAAGCAATAACTTAGAATTCATCATCTAACTCAATTACATTCATATTTAGTAAACATACAATTAAAAAGATATATCTACAAATTAAGGATGGATAACACGGGAAGAGCCCAACCGACTAGAAATGTGAGTCGTTGGACTAACTAAGATAGCTTGTCTTCTCTTTCTTTTTTGGTCAAGGAGATAACTTGTCTTCCCAAATTAGGGAAACTTCAAAGATAAAGTCGCAAAATAAAGTATTTTTTAGGTATTTTTGTTTCTCTGCATTTCATCACGGTTATTGATGTTTTGCCGGGTCTTCTTATGCACATGATAGTTTTCTTATATTGCTTTTCCACTACAAGTTATTGTTAGGAAACAGTTTTTTTTTTTAAAAAGAAATGGTGAGAGCACAATGGAACATGTTCATTACACAGCTAGTGAGGAACATGGCACGACCTCACCTTTTTAAGTATAGATGATGTTTGTTGTAACAAACCTTACATCTATTGGTCGGAACAAGTTATTTAATTGTTTTTGTCAGTGAAACTCTTGTTGTCCACGAATTTGATTAGCCTGACAAAAATAACTCTCACTCTCTAATACGGATCTCTCCTATCAAGTCTTGTGGTTTNGTTTTTGGTTTTTTTTTTTTTTTTTTTTTTGTCGTCTGTAGGTTAATGACAAATAGTTCTTTTCATTAGAGGCAGGTGCAGAGTTCGAACTCTGGTTTGGTGAGATGACATCAGAGATGGTGCAACCACTGAACCACTTGCTCCTCTCAAATCTTGTGTTTTTTATACGTTTTTTTTGAATTTCAGTATATTAATATTAACTTAAGATACAAGTCCAATCTAATTTTGTTCTTCACCCATAACAAAGTACAATTAAACTTGAGGGTGAGAATTACAAAATATATATATAACAAAAAATATTGGACTGAACAGTTACATATGTCAAATTGACAAAAAATATTGGACTGAACAGTTACATATGTCAAATTGGGGCGTTATCGCGGGCATGACACATATAGATCCAAAGCGGAACGGATTTAGACTATTAAAAATATGTCCAAGTTTTTTTTGATAACTCGGGTGTCCTGGCCCTCACCAAGGTGAATCCAAATTAGCCGGTAGGGGTCCGAGGAATCAGCGGACCACACTATCCTGTCGGCACAGAAGACACGCGATTACACAAGGACAACTCCAAATTGTCGGTCCCGAGGCGCTGAGGACCGCATGTGAAATCTTCAGTGGCCGAGGTTTGAACCCAGGTGGCGGAGCTCATAACCGTGAGCCATTTACCACTAGAGTTAGAAGCCTCGGTTAAATGTCCAAGTTTTCGCAGGTCAAACAGACAAATTCGCACGATTTGCATGGTTTGGTATGCGAAAGCCCGCTGCGGGTTTGCGCGTTACGAATAAATTGCAAGGCATGAACAATATGTGTTTCTAATTTTCTCTATTTTGCATTTTGTTCCTTAGTTTTTCTTGATTTTCATGATATTTTTCGATAGATCCAGAAATTGTGCTCGATTCTCGAATCAACTCTTTTTCTCTCGATCTCATTTTATTTTCACTTCTCTTGATTTCAAACCAATTGGATCGCTTCATTTGTGGGGTTTAAATTTTCGTCACTTTTTAGTCAACTGCAACAATTTAATGAAGTTAAGTACACAAGAAAGTTCGATAATATCTCTATGATCTAATCTTCTCAAATGTTTAATTACATATAAAGACTAAAAAAGCAAAACGTAACTGATAAGGCAACCTGAATCGATTTCTCATAAAATTACAAACTTTTTTGAAACTGAAACACTAAACTGAAGAATGAACATCATATAGTTCTGACTTTGATTCACATGTAACTGTTGTAACTCCAAGAGACTAACTTTGTCTTTAGGCATTGAATTAAGATGATGCACAAATGCATTTTATGAATGTATTTGTAATTGAGAAAACAAAACACCTTTCAAAAATTTGAAATTTTCATGAATTTACATTGATGTTCGCCAACGAAACAATGCTAAAGTTTTCGTTGCATTTTGTCGAACCCGCGTAGCAGCATAAATAAAGTGGGGGTGGGTATGAGCACAGAAAAGTGGACCGTCACCCGCAACGGGCCTAACCGCATGGACAACAGCAATATAAAACTCACAGCGGTTCAAGCTATTTGGACACGAGCATTATTAAATTGACATCTCTATGAAAAATCTTCCCTAGTTCAAACTAGCTCCAAAATATAGTACAATCAAGCTTTTATTTTATTTCTTGCAATGCGGTAGAAGCATACTTTGAAAAAAGTACATAATGTTCGACAATAACAAGAAATACATTTTGACTTGAATTGTATAAACTATATATGGGATAATAATGAGAATCAAGACGGCGGTTTAAAATAAGGATAAGCACTAAAAAAACTCTGAAACAACGTAAGAACTAGGAGGACAAGTGCAGCAAAGAAAGAGAAATATGCCCAAGGATTATTGAAGTACTTATGTTTCAAGATGGCCTTCAAAACATTCCACTTTCTGCTATAATGACGGTCAACCCTATTTGACAGTTGAGATAAATAACTATTCTGAGGGTCGAAAGCTACTTCTTGACATAGCCGGTTGAACAAATCTGCAACTTCGGAATCACTTCCTAGCCAGTGCTCAATAATCCCACAATAATGCAAATAGCTAACATCTTGTGGAGAATCTATTAGATTATCCATGAAGATTATGTAGGATGTTATGTCGTTGCTCGAGTCGATATGGCACTGTTCGAAAGCTATTAGATTTGAAAAGAGAGATTTGGTGCCTACAAGAAACACAAAAGGCGGTGGTGACCATTATTTAAGTGAACAATATGGGTTAAAATATAATTTAAAAATGTAATTTAGAATAGTTGTTGTAAAAAAAAAAGTAATTTAGAATAGTTATTAAACCATGGCATGTTCTCCATAATGTGTGTAATAATGCTATCATCATTAAAAATTAAATCCGGCAGTATGCATATTATTGAGGGAAAACAAATAATAATGTAAATTTTTGTTACCGTCGTGGATAAGTAGTTTGGGTATCTCTAGATAACCATTTTTGAATCTTATATCCCAAAATCGGTCGGTTTTTCTTCTCTTGAATTTAATACCGGCCTCTCTTAGTTCTGTTACACAATGTATCAATTGTTGTTGACGCTTATCCGCCACGCGGGTTCTCCATGACCATCTCCTCCGTGACAACCTCGGCTCTGGTTTTGTACTAGGCCGAAGCAAACTTCGACGGAAAACATCCAGACAATGCAACTCACCCTTGTCCTTGTCGGCTATTGGGTTAAAGAAATTATTTTTTTCTTTTGAGTTTGGTTGGTTGGTTTTGGTCAACGGTTCGTCTGTTGGCATTAGCGGATCGAAAAACCGAACCGCTAATTGCGCCACTAAACCGGTTTGGTACCGTGGACCAAGCTGTAGCTCTAGTAACCGGTCGAGAACAAACAAAGGAAGTTGATTTTCAAGCATCACCATGTCACGTTGAATAGAATGCATTGATCCTCGCATAGCGAAAACTGGATCATTCCGATCATATCTACCGTCCAAAGACCAGAAAAGAAAGAAAATCAAAGTCAACAACATAGATAACCGGATACAAAAATCAAACCGGTTAAACAAGTGTAAGAGAGATAACCGAAAAAACCAGAAATAGGATCAAGCTTACCCGAGTTTGGAGAATCCTTCATCGGCTCCTCTAAAGAGTTCGAGAACAAAACAACCATCAAGAAACAACATTTCTGTGAACTTGTTACTGCTCAAACCAATGGGACCTTCGTAGCAAGCACGAGCCCTCTCCTCAAGCTCTTTCATGGCATCAATATACAATTCAATGCTTTGCTTGGTGCGTGCCATGATCATATTGACAGCTCGCCACTTGTGACGGTCCATAGGCAGGAGATGTTTGCTGCCATGGTGATATGGGCCAAGCGAGACGGTTTGAGGGATGTAGGACTTGTTGTCGTTCTCTTGAAGGTAATGTGGAACTCTATAGATACAAAGCTTGTCCCAACTAATTGTGGCGTCTTCTCTAAGTGTGTGTTCCATCCTGTCTTTAATCGAAATCACCCATTCTTCTCGAGTCTCTTCAGGTTGCCTGTTTCTGGTTAGGAGTTTTTGGCGCATCACAAGGGTGATCAAGTACCATGTCAACATGTCTTTGTGGATTAAAGAAGGCGATGGTGGATTCTTACTTCTTCTTTTGACAAAATACCGCCAAGGAAGAATTGGTCCAAATGATGGCGGTGGCGGTGGCGGTGGTGGTGGTGGTGAACTTCTACTTATTCTTTTGAAGGAATATCGCCGAGGAGGAATTGATCTAAATGATGGTGGTGGTGGCGGCGGCGGCGGTAATGTAAGAATACGCACCATTTTTTGTTGGTTGAGGCTTTTCCAAAAGAGTTAGAGGTAAAAAATGTCAAAAGAGAAGATGTACCAACATGACAGATCTGTGCACTGCGTAACAGAGCTGTGCACACATTAAGAAGTCTAAATATACATCTAATCATGCACATACATTAAACTATAAGGTTGACAAATTTTAAATTTATTGGTTAAAGCCTTAACGGGTCACGTTTTGTTTTGTTTTACATTCTACAAAGTACAAACTCTTATACAAATAAAAACACTAGAAAAATACTTGTTAGTCACTAACTCCATTATGAGATGTAAGAATTTCTCCGGATAGAAAAATCGAGTCCCGGCTTTAGGAATCTTCTTACTAATATTTGGGAAAATATTTTATTAGATGTATGTTGGATCTAGGATCCACACAGAATACAGGGCGTATGATTTGCGATAATGTATTGAAAAAGGTTGTGTTCTTATTGATTTTGAGTCGAATGGTTTACAAAAGTTACAGACTAAGTTCTCAGAAAGAAAATTCGGTCCTTTTCTCCAAGCTCCTCCTTCTTCTTTTATACTCCTTTAGGTCTTGTAACCCCCGGATTAATGCGTATTAATTCTCCCCTAGTTATGTCGATTCTTCCGTTTTTATCTTCCTTTAGCTTGAATTCATTGGGCT
>OVAN01005434.1:0-23513 GCA_900406275.1 Anastatica hierochuntica | reverse complement strand
CTGATTCAGGAACATCTTCCTCCGAGCTTGAGCTTTCCGTGATCATATCAGCTGCAACTCTGTCACTGCGGATGCTTTATCAATCACAATATCTGCACTAATTGTAGAAATTGAAATCTTAGAATTTGTGTTATGAACGATTTCTAGAAAGAAACGCCATCAAAAGGAATCGACTTGGTAGTTAAAGATCTAGATCGAGCTCTTGAAATCTTTTCATCCATTGGGATCTCCATGTCGTATGCATTTCCACGACAATTTGTAAGAACCGAAACTATGTTACCTGAAGTTGAAGACTACATATCAAATAAATAAAACAGTGAGGCTTTAGAAATTATACAAACGCATCATAAGATTTGTAAAATCATAGTTGAATTTACCTGGCTTTTTCTTTTTATTAAGAAACATAGTATATTTTTGCATGCAGAGATAAACAAATTCATTTGCTTTTGAGAAACAAAACTGCTGAAATTAAAGAGAAACAATCGGAAAATTGAGGAAACTCACCCCGGTCAGCGAACATCGCAAATGGAAACAAAATCAAGAAAATAGATCGGAAACGTAAATCTTGATCCACGACCTCCAATCGAAGATCCAGAAACCCAGAAAATGCTTCGACTTTTTACTTCCTGTTTCCATCTTCGCCTAATAAAAAGCAAATGATCTTGCAATTTGCATTTGTTAAATATCAAATGAGAGACGTTTCAGATCTCCTTTAATTTTGAAACTGAAATCGTATGTTACATTGATTTGTATATTTAATTTTTAAAATACTATCATATAAGATTTGGCTTGGGAGAATAAGAACATAAAGAGAGCTGAGGCATTTTGATTGAAGAGATTTTGCCACGTGTCATCTTTTAGAGAGTTTTGTTTTAGCTGTGGTAGACATTCTCTTATGCGTCCATTAGTCCTTTTTATATAGTTAGATGATTATAATTATTCATTTTGATTTAATTTTTCAGATTATTTCAAACAATTAATTGGGTCAGATTCTGAGATGCTCCAAGTTGTAGAAGAAGAGATTCATATACTCTTATTTTCAGCCATTTCTAAATTAATTAGTTTAACTCGAAATAGAGATAAAAGACTAAAAAGACATCACAAACTTATTTAGTTACCAACCCAATCAAATATTTTTTAAAAAACTTCTCGTTTTTAAAACTCAAAATCGACAAATTCTTCCTCGTGTTCTTCCCTTCAAAATGGCAAGAAGAGAAGTAAAAGTTGGTGTGAATATCATAGTACCGGTAAGTTAATCAAGAAGAGAACTAAAACTTGGTGTAAATATCATAGTTTCGGGTAAGTTAATCTTGATTTTAGTTTTTCATGATTTTATTCCGATGACTAAACTTTGATTTCCTTCTAGATATATCATTATAGATTTATTAATCCAAAATCCAATTGACTAAACATCAAAAAATAATTTATATAGATTGAGTTAATTTTTTAACTTTATAAACCATAGTGATAAGATCCATTACAACACTATTTTGCTCCGAGTTCATCATCCTAGATTAACATAAATAGAGTATTGCACAAAGTTATATAAACCACTTCATATCGCCGATTAGAGAGTTCACTAAACCAAAAAGCATTACCACATACCCCAACAAAAAACAACACTTGCGGTCGCTAGGACATCATTCGTCACTATCCGAATCACCATCACTATCACCGTCACCATCATCCTCACTATCACCATCACCATCACCATCACCATCCTAATACCTTGGAGAATAAACACAAGGTCTTTTCCTTGGTTGTCAGTAGCTCTCAGCTTAATCCCCTACATCGAATTCGGTTGAGAATTGCGTTGTCTCACTTCCAAACTTAGGAAACAAACCACGAACCGAATCATCATCACTTAGATCATCATCCTAATCACTATCAATATCACTATCACCGCCACTCCTTCCATCGCTATCAGGATCACCACCATCACCACCCCTACTTCCATCATTATCCGGAGCAACATCCCCATCGATGCTTCCATCACTATCCGGAGCACCATTATCGCTGCTGATTCCGTCCCAATCTGGAGCACCATCACCGTCATTGCTTCCATCGTCTGCTACAAAAAAAACCAAAAAGTTAAAGTGAAAGACAAACCTTGATAACACTAATATTTTACCACTTTTCCTATAGATTTTAATATGTTTTCTTAGTTATTTAAGCAACTTTATGCATGGAAAGGTAGTTTTCCTGTATTTGGAGTGTTTTGAGTCACTTCAGGTCAAACTATGCATTTTGGAGCGATATGAGTCTATTTGGAGCAAAAGCTAGTTTCAGGATAGTTTCTGAGCATCAGAAAGATCATCCAAAATGAAGGCGTTGAAATCAATGGAATTTAATGAAATTTTGACACGAGCTAGAAAATTGAGTTAGATTTCATATGGAAGTGGTTTGACATGATTCAGAGTTGAGGATCAAGAGTTATACCAAATATACTGAAGAGTGGTTCTGCTGGCTCGCGAATGAAGGATGCGTAGGAAGGATAGAACTAAATGATCATGACTTTTGTTTCTATTAATGCTTTAACATGACCAAATTGGATGTCTTACAAGTATTTTCAAGTCCAAGAAGTTAAGTGAAAGCCCTTTTACAAGAAGCCCAAATTGGAAGGCCCTAAAGACTCAATTTTAACCTAATTGACCTAAAGTTGGACAAAGGCTATTTATACTTGTTTTTTAGCCTTTAGATTTCATAGATTTGCATTGTTTTAGGTTAAATTAGAGTTCAGGAAAGATCCCTTTGGGGTCGTGCCCTTCCCATCTCAAAGGATTCAATCTCCTTTCATCGTTTCATCAATAAAACTTGGTTTTCTTGTTCCCTCTTTTCTCTGATTGATCTAATGCTTTCTATTATTGTTTGTTGCGTGTTTTCTATGTTAAATCTAGAATATTTTGTTAGTTAGATAATAGGTTATCATGAGTTTGTGATCATGTATGCTTAGGGATTCAAATCTATTAGGGATTATCATTAACGTTATCACATTTGCTCGTATACATTGCTATTCACTCTCTAGGCCTGCCTGTGAGTAGATCTAAAGTAGTTTGCATTCCAAAAGCTTGTATTACTACTAGAACTAGTATTTTTTGAGCAATTCTATTTAGGCTTCGAAAGTAGATTGATCTAGAATTGTGAACAATCAATTATACACATATAGTTAATGCATACTTTTCTTCTACAGGGGCGTCCAAAAGACGATATTCTTTTGTTGTCGTTAGTATAGAATCCCGAACCTTGAAAGTGGCGAGAATTTACTAATGGGTTGTGTTCTATACCTACCTAAAAGGTACCCAAAAATAGAACCGTGCATGCTAGTTTATGTTCTCTACTATTTCCTATTTGTTTAAAGTTTATCTTTCATTGATCTTTCTTTGCTTTTACATTCGGATTTGTTTCTTTCAATCATATAAAAACCAAAAAACAATCAACATTTATTCTTTCTTAGCTAATTCAAAAGTCCATAGATCCTTAGTGCACTACTCGTCTTTGTGGGATCAATACCTGAAGTAGTACAACTACGTTGTGCACTTGCAGCTGTAATATCGTTTTTGGGGTGAAACTTGACACACATCAAGCTTTCTGTCGTCGTTTCCGAGAATTTTAGTTTTCTAAGGATTTTGTTTAGTAATAGTCTAGGAAATTTTTCTGTTCTTTTCTTTTTCCTTTTACTTTTAGGATTTCGTTTTTTCTGATTTTTCTTTTTCTATTTACTTTTTCTTTTTTTGTGTCTCTTGTTTTGAGGAAATACAATGGGGAATCTAAATTTTCTATACAATAAGGCCACGTTTTTGTGGAGCTACAACCATCATGACCATCAACAATACCCATGTCAAAGAGAAGAGGAGTTGTACTTTCAACGAAATCGATCTTGGTTTCATTCGAAGGAAGATAACTATCAAACTCAACAAGAATATGGTAGATTGCTAGGATCCAGCAGTCAACCTACAATTGGAGAGTGTTTTCCAAGTCATTTTCTTTTGGAAAATCATCATCATCATCATCCATACCAGCAAGCATGGGCACAATCTCAGGAGAATCGAAGGAACTTCGATAACCAAGAGTTCCAGCGATTTTCAGCACATTTGGTTCATCGTCAAAACCACATCCACACGCCTTACCAACCACGTCCAGAGCCTTCTCAAGCTCCTAATCACGTGCCACTGGTGCCTCTCAAGTGTACAATTGAAATCTTAATGGCACAACTCATCAAAGATGAAAGAGAAGCGAATGAAACGTTCAAAACAAAGCTCGATAGCATGCACTTCGACCAAAGTAAGAAGTTTGGGGAGCTTAAAGCTAAACTCCAAACCCTTGAAGACTCTTTAACTGCAGTAGAAGATTTCATCAAGAAAAGATCCTTAGCCCATTCCGAGGAAGATCTTCAAATCGAATAAACTGAACAAACCGAAAAAAATCAGATTGTGGCATCGAAGGGAATAACACTCATGCACCAAGAGGAGCACGTGGATAATCTTAAGTCTACTGATTCTAATGACATTCTGAATCATGATTTCGAAGTCAAATGGATTCACAATGATCTTCTTCTGAAGAACAAGAAGCTAGAAGGCGAAATTGACAATTTTGCCATAAAAACCAATGAGATCAACACTCAACATGGAGATATCAAGCACTTCATCAAACTAATGATGGAAAATAAGGACTATGATCCTCATATACTTCGTGCTTTAGGAGAAAAGCTTGATGGTTTGTACAATTTCCTTGAAGATTACGAAGAAAAACGTGTAGAGAAGACCTACCTAAAGACCAGTAAGGATCCTTTTCGAAATGAACATGCAAAGGGTACTCGAAGGACCCTTTTCGACACAAATGTGAAAAGGAAGAGAAAGAGATGGAAGCATTCAAAAAACCAACAAACTTGGAGTCTCTGAAACAAACATTCCACTGTGATGCCCAGAAACACCATCTTCGATATATAATCCTACCAAAAAAGGGTACTCGGTTATAGAAAATCGAAGAACAATTAAATCTATCAACATAATATTCACACTAACTTAGTAGAAACAATTATCACAATGAGAATCATGAGAATCATCATGAAAGAACTTAACAAAATCACTAGAAAATACAATCCTTTTTCTTTTGTCGGAAGAAGAGTTAGAAGATGATGAAAAGACATTGATAGATAAAAATATCAAACGACTCGCACCATTGTTTGAGCCTAAAATTGTACAAATCAATCTCGACTAAAGCCTAAAGCAACAAATATCAAACGAAACACACCATCAATCTCTACCATTTTCTTAACTAGGTAAAACTTGGTAAAATTTGTTATTTGGATTTGTTTATATTTAACCACATAACATTATAAAATGTCTCAAAAATAATGTTTTGACACATATTTTTGTATTAATGCATTTAAAATATACCTAGATAACATAATGTAGTTGGTACACCAAAAAAATTACTTTACATGGTGGTAAAACCAATTAAACAGAAAATTTGAAAAGTGAAATTCGACATAAAAATGTATAACTTGAAAATCATGTGCAAGTTGAACTAATCTGACACGTTGTCGTTGTGTCAAAATATATGATTAGCTAATTTGATCAATTAAATAAATTTAATTTCTTGATTATATGAGATTGCTATTTTTGTTTAATTAGTTGATTATGTGAGACTAAAAAAAAGAAATAAGGGAGACTGAGTTATGAATTTAATATTGGAAAAAAATAAACATAAAAAACAATAAACAAAGAATTCATCAAGTTTCACTTTTGCCTTTTCTCTGTTAAATTGGTTTTACCACCATCTAAATTAATTTATTTATTGTACCAACTATATTATGTATTCATACAAAAATACATGTCAAAACATTATTTGTGACTTTCGTAATGTTTTTTTAACCTCTTCTTTATTAAATTATGAACCATACATCGCATCTTGAAGCCAAATTGGCAATACAGAGAAAGCGTAGCAACTAGTTTCCGAATCTAAAGCTTTTTTGCTATGAAATCTGCGACACCATTTCTCTCTCAGTTGATATGTTGGAGATAACAGTTTGGTAAACCCTTGATCCATCAGCGAATATCAATTAAAACATTAGCTATAACAAGCTTATTTTCTCCTCCATTAATGGCTTGTGAAGTTCCTTATTGTCTCCTTCAAAGTATATAAACTGGTATCCATGTACCCAACACAATTGAACCACATAAAGAAATGCCAGTGCTTCTGCTTGTACCGATGTGTTGATTGGTATAAGTTTTGCAAAACTTGATCAGATATGGTTGCCAAACTCATTACGCAGAATCCATCCAACCCTTGCTTGTGAACCATCTCCCTTATGACTCGCATCAAAGTTACACTTTAACAACCCCGGAGGAGGCGGTTCCCATTGAGTTGGTCTCTGTTCCTGACCTGTCGAAGACAATTCCTCAGCTGCTATAGCAAATACTCCCCTGAAGCATCTCAAGCTCTATTAGCCATTACTCATGGATGTTCTTCCTTCTTATTAATGACGAGTTCATTTCGTGATTTCCAAATACACCAAAAAATCCAGAACTTTATATACTCGACTTCTGCACACTCGTCACTATTGTCTTTGATCCATATCAACATCTCAATATTATGTTCTGGCAAATCCGAAAGCATATCCAGCTGCCTAAATGGTGTACACCGCCACACAGCTTGTGCTTGTGGACACGTAAACGTCATGTGATTTATATTTTCCTCATCAACACAACATTGCTGACTTGTAGTAGGAATCATTACTTGCCGAGAACGTAATCTTTCATTAGTTGGTAACGGATTAGATAGAGCACTCCAAAAGAAATGTTGCAACTTAGGTGGTATATTGAGTCCCCAAATCTTCATCTTTAAAGCAGGAGATCCATTAGGAGGTTCACACATATCCTCTGCATTTCCAAAATGTGTGGAGAACCAATAACTTGATTTGACGTTGTACTGTCCATTCTTCGTGAGAGGTCATTCGAGTGTATCATGGCTCGCATGCCTTCATAACATAATACACTTTGCTTGGTCCATATCTGCTAAAATTAAATAATGATCCAATTTATCATGATCCCATTCTTCGTGAGAGGCCATTCGAGTGTATCATGGCTCGCATGCCTTCATAACATAATACACTTCGCTTGGTCCATATCTGCTAAAATTAAATAATGATCCAATTTATCATGATCCCATTCTCTGCTCCCTTCCTTGAATAAGTCATAAACTTATGAGAGATTCATCATGATTATCGGCGTTAAGACATTTCGTGAGAGGGAAATCATTTAACCAAAAGTCATATCATACTAAAATAGATTTACCATTCCCAATTATTTTCTCAAACCCTCCTTGAGTAGTTCTAATCTAGCATGAACTGATTTCCAACCAAAAGAACTATTTCCTTTACAAGGTGCATCTAAGAAGCTTGTAGTATGATGATATCATTCTCTATATAACCGAGCCAACAAAGATGAAGGGTTTGACAAAATCCTCCTGGCTTGCTTTGCTAGGACAGCCAGGTTAAAGTGTTGAAGATCACAGAAGCCGAGTCCTCCTTTATTCTTTGGTATTTACATTCTCTTCCAAGCTACCCATGGCAACTTTTTCGTTCCATTATCATGTCCCCACCAAAACTCAGTTAAAACGCTATTAATCTCTAAACAAATAGCTTTAGACAAGAAGAAACAATTCATCGAGTAAGTAGGAATTGCTTGAGAAACTGTTTTAACCAAAATCACTTTTCCTGCATGTGAAAGAAACCTGTTGTACTAACCTGAAATTTTGTGATTTATTCTCTCCACCGCATAATAAAAAAATTCCGTTTTATTCCTTCCAAATTGCTCCGACAATCCCAAGTATTTACCACCTCCCCCAATATTTAAAATACCAAATGTCTGTTGAAGTTTCCTACGCTTAGCCTCAAGAATACGCATCCCAAAAATTATTAAAGAATTCTCAAGATTTACTTTCTGACCCGATATTGTTTCATATGTTTTGAGGATGTTAGCAATCTCTTGACAGTCTCTTTCATTAGCTCGACAAAAGAAAAGCGAATCATCGGCGAACAACAAGTTAGAAACTGAAGAACAATTACGCGTTAGCTTCATCCTTTCGAAGCATTTCCTGCGTTCTGAGTTATAAAGCATTTGGCTTAGCATTTTCGTACAAATAATGTATAGATAAGGCGATAACGAATCGCCTTGGCAAATCCCTCGCGTAGGCTTGACATAACCGAACACTTGCCCATTGATTGGAATTGAGTAACTCACTGTTGTAACACATGTCATGATCTACATAATCCACTAATCCGCAAAACTCATTCTTCTCATTAACGTCTCCAAAATACCCATTCAACTATGTTATATGCTTTGCTAATATATGTTTTGGTGCTTATATAATCCTCTGCGCAATTTTTTTTTTAATTTCAGAGCATGAAGCAGTTCATGCGTGGAAAGGACATTGTCTGTAATGTTCCTTCCAGGGACAAAAGTCGCTTGAGAATATGAAATCAACTGATTTAAGCAACTCTTTAAACGTAAGACAAGGATTTTAGAGATTATCTTATAGCTTACTGTGCATAAACTAATCTGTCATTTTTTTAGCAGGAGTAATCTTTGGAAGCAAGCAAATATTCATGTGATTCAATCCTTCTTCCATTACAGAGGTATCAAAGAACCATTTAACCATGGTGCATACATCTCCACCAATCTCAGGCCAAAATTGCTGGAAAAATGTGGCAGTGAATCCATATGTACCCCAGAGCTCTATCTGGTTCTATAAGAAACATAGCATATCAGGTCTCCGTGTCTGTGACTTGGGAAGTTAAGAATATATTAATCTCTAGTGTAACCTTTGTCTGAACTCAACCATAGCAGACTCCAACCTCGTTATGGTCTACCGAAAAAGAGGTGAAAAGTTGAATAAAATACTCCTCGGCCACTTTACCAATAGCCTCATCCATTTCATGGATTATACCCACATGATCTTCTATATTTTTTTTATAGTGTTCCTGATTTTTCTTGCTCGTGTTTTACCATGGAAATATTTCATATTTTGGTCGCCAGCCTTTAACCACATAGTACGGCTCTTATTTTTTAAAATTTCTCCTCATCCATATATGCCAAAGATAATTCCTTACGGAGTTAACGAATTCTGTATTGAGAGTTTCCACGATCAGTAAGGGCTACTTCTAGTTTCTCTCTAGCTTGTGTGATTTTGTCAAGGGAATTCTGACGATTTCGTTTCTGCCAACGAGCTATATGACTTCGACATTTGGTTAATTTGTTCCTCAGATTTGGATCACTCTAATATGTGTTTGCCCATTTCTCCTTCACAGAACCAGCAAAGTCTATATTAGCAAAAAGTTTTTGATCATAACAGAACTACCCTCTGCACACCGTTGCTTCATTTTCAATATTAATGATCATAGGACGGTGATCAAATTCTGCTAAAGTCAAGAAAGAATTTTCTGATGTTGGATGTTTCACCAAACATTCTCAGTTTACCAATACTCTATCCAAATAACACTCTACTATCTCATCCCCGCGCTTGCTCGCCCAACTAAATGGATTCCCATTAAACCGCAGGTCAAACATACCACATACATCAACCACTAATTGAAATTCTTTAACACTAGCCATTATACGAGTTATGTCTCCTCTTTTTGTGAAGGATTAAGTATTTCATTGAAGTCTCCATACATTAACCAAGGGCCAAGTCTATTGGTTATGATTTGTTGCAACTTTTCCCATAAATGATTTCGAAAAGAGGGATTCAGATTGCCATGGACACAAGACAAGTAAAACTTAAAAGATTTATATTCAACATAATGATCTACAAGTCTTGGGTCACTAGAAAGACAAGTTACAAAGACATGATTCTTCCAATATACTACTTAACTACCACATAAACTCTCTGGTTCTACCAAACACATATCATCAAACCTAAGTGAAACACAAACATCACGTACACAATCATATTTCTATTTTGTCTCCACTTAGAACAAAAAGTCTAGGAGATACAACCTTTGTATCTCCTTTAGACGTCGAACTGTGAGGCGTTTTTCAAGGCCCTGACAATTCCACACCTCAACTTTCATTGGTAATGTGGTAGTTTTGGATCTACCGCGCCTCGGTCATGTGAAATCTCTGTTGAGGAAGTGTCAGTCATATAACCATATTAGCATGTAGTTTCTTCAATGCATTACAATCGGCGTCTACCTTTGAATCCATGAGCAACAGTTTATCCGTCGGGGTAAACATCATTCTCGACTTCTTTCCTGGTTCAACATTAGACAAGATGTAAGTGTTATTTTTACCAGTAATGTTCAGGTTTACATGGCCAGAAGAGGAATACTGGGGGAGCGCATCCTTTGTGTTATCCTCTTACTTAACAGTGGCCAGATTTGAGGGACCTCCCTTTTCCATTTGTTGCCTTTTATTACTCTTAATAAAACGCTCAATCATCCTTCTTTTGCGAGAATCAGGCTCATCATTCATCAATTACTTGAGGATACTCTGACTAGCAACACGTACCTGATCATTACCCTCAACCATCTGGTGGTTTGAATCCTCAGATTCATCATGAGGATAGGCCACGACCACATCATTGTGATTTGGTCCATCTGGTAAAAGTTGCTCTTCCTCATTATTCCCTAACTGATCCTCCTCCACCTAATAGTTACCCCCACCAAGATTGTTGTCATCATCCTCGCCATTCTCAGCATCCAGTGCAATGCAGTCACCTGTGTCATGCGTTAACATGCCACAAACCGTAAAAAAACCCCTCAACCTCTCATACCTGAAAGTGATGATAGTATCAACTCCAGCAAATTGGTACTGCTTTTGGAACCGAAGAGGATTTCTTGTATTCCAATTTATCATGACTCGAACAATCTCTACATTGGCGTCAACATCATGATTGAAATCAACATCCATCACTCGTCCCAATCGTTCACTGATGTTATTAATCAAATTCAGAGTCATAAACTAGAATGGTATACCACGAATCTGCACCCAAAAAGGAATATGGGTGAGAGGAGCATCAACGTCTTAAGGGTTCCACTTTTGCACCACCACCATCCTGTTTGAAAGACCATAGTCCTCAATTTGGCACCGTCTCCATCAGTTCATCAGAGGGAAACACAAACTGACAGCGATCTCTTGCTATAATTCTCCCAAAGCAATTATAGACCTCAAATTTTGTTTGCGAGGAATTAGAGGTCGACAAAGGAGAGAAAACTGATTTACCGCTACTGCCGCATAACATACATCCTCCGAAACAATTTCAGGAGCATCATCGATTCCCAAATTTATATCTTGAACAGCACGCCGCAATAATTCCGCTATGATTGAGTCGTAAAATAGAGATAAACAAACACCAATTTATGATAAAAAATATTTTGAAAAAGTGAAGATCTCGTTCACTTGACTTTCTCTTTATAGAGTCTTCGAACAGGTCGGTTGTTGTCATCGTGGAGTTTCCTACAAAACACCATGGAGATGAATTGTGCGTTTGTGAAACCGCTGTCAACAAATACCACTCCAACATCATGAGAAGAATTAACCGCTCTCTTGATCAGACAGGCTAATCGGAGAAAAAACCGACTATGGAAAACTATCGGACAAGATATCGCCTTTCGCGTCGCCTTTCTAAGAACCATTTGTTGGATGTTCCACTTTATCCCAATAATACACAATAAAAGAATAAGGTATTTCATGCACAAAAAAAATATATTATGAAAACTATCACTCAAAAATTTTTTTAGTTGTTTAGTTAACTAATAAGTGTTAGTTGTGTCAATTTATTCATTGTTTATTAGTATAATGATGATTTTTTCAATTTATTTTTTGATTATTTTTACGACTATTTGTTTGTTGTTTGTTATCCATGACACTATGAAAACCAATGTCTAATGCAAATTTATATTTTTTTATAGCTAATATGAATTTACCTATTGAATTAGCAAGTTAGTTGCATTTATCTCCTTTACAAATTGTAAAATTAATTATGTATTTTTGCTTTTTTGAATACTGCAAATAAATTATACTTTTTTTTGTACAAACGAATAGAATCAAATAAAAAAACATAATATTTTGTCCCAACCTTCCTGCATATCCTAGCCACTAACTCTAAATTTGTTATGTCGAGTAATGATGATGTCTTAAACGATATATCGTACAAGCGACCTTCTCTTGGATGTCATTCATAGGAACTTTCAGACACTGTATAATATCCTCCATAATCAAAAATATGTTCATAGAAGGACTATCCATCATCTTCTAAAAAATTAATAAAATCAACATTAGTACTCTCATATTTGAATTTGTTATATCAAGTTATGAAGTTATATCAATAATTTCTTACCAAGTTTTTCCAGTTATAAAAATCTTGAATTATACAAGTTTTCCATGTTTTACTAAGTTCTACTAAACACAAACATTGATTTACCTATGATTCACTACTATTAAACCTACACTGACCAGTCACTACGCTTAAAATAAATTCATATTCAACCTAAACCCTAAACCCAATTTACTAGCACCAATATCAAAACAATTTAAAATCCATAAATTACACAATTTTTTTCTTTCTTTTTATATGCTCAAATCGAGCTTGGTCTCCCTCAAACTGAATAGATTTACGTAACAGAAGAAACACTGACCTTGATTTTGAAGCTTTGGCTACAGTGGTGGAGGAATGGAGGCAAAAATTTTAAATCTTGAAGCTTTGATTTCAATGTCGATGGGTTACAAAGAAGAAGAAGAGAATGAGGAGAGATAAATAATCTGATTGATTACTTTTTTATGATTTTATTATCATTATTATTTTGGTTAATTTGTTGAGTAAGGGCATAATAGGTATTACGTCATTTTAGTGAGAGTAGAGAAGATCACTTTTTTATTTTTAAGAGTGTTTCATAATTTGATCCCAATTGATCTTAAAGATAAATTACCCAAACTAACATTAATTTCTTTAGAAATGACTAGACTAACACACCATAAAATGCCTTACTAAACTTAAAATAAAGCATATATATGATTTGTTGCAATTCTCTCCATGAGGGTGCCACCTCATCACACAAAAAGTGGAAGTTTCCGCCTTACTTATTAAAAAACTTTTGAAATTCTATTTTTCTTGTAGTTTTGGTTTGATTATAAATAATTAAGTTTTTAATGATATGTTAATTTTAAGTTATTATCTTTTTTTTGCTGAAACCCTTTTCATCAAGAAAGTGGTATAGACTTTCCACTAGGGAGACACTAAAGAGACTCGCCGGTCTTACAAGGGTGAGAGTTACAAGTCATGCGATTGAATTACATCAAAAAAAAAGCACGAGAGTAAAAAAGTACATCCGTCAAGAGGGTTAAAAATAAACATTCAAATACTCCATCAATACTGTAGGGAAAGAGTCGAAAGCTCCTTGCTAGCCAGTTGAACACCAATGCCATGATTTAGACCAGAAGGTCTCTACGGCTTTAAAACTCCATGCTTGCGACAAATCTGCTAAAACACTAGGTCCCAGAAAAGGGTGGTCACGAATAGGACGAGAGAGAACTCTCACGATCCAAAACTCTTGAATATTAATCTCTTTGTTAGACTTAGGATGAATCCAAGAGATAATCCGACACGAAACAATATCAAGTATAAGGGAAATATTCTCATAAAGACGAGAACATCATTCTATTTTTATCTTGAAAGCTCCAGAGACTTGAACATCTACACGAAAGAGTAGCTCGACAATTTTATTCGCTTCAAGACGGGCCGGAATAATAGATATCTATATGTTTGAAAACTTTTTTTTGAAAATATTCCATTATGGAAGAAATAAGAACTGCCCTAGATCTGAAGAAAGAGAACTCCTCATAACCAGTAGAGGTACTCGGCAATCTGGAGGTTATTGTCTCATTAACATTCACATATATGAAAAGGCATGGGAGAGCAACTGACGGCTCGACATATAAATGCATTGTTAAGAATAACGATGAGAGAATGACATTTGTGGCTGGCGAGAAAGTGGCATCTATGGCCTTTGAGTAAGTAATTGTCGGTTTGGTATATAGTCACACCGTGAACAATACCGATGAGAAAACGACAACTACGGTTGACAAGTAAATGGAAACTATGGCCTTTGGGACTTTTGTCGATTAGTCTTAAATAGATTATAATGACGGAATTTAACACCTCAACATATTCTAGAAGATTAAGTTGGCACAAACCAACTATGGAGGGTCCATTTAGTAAATTTGTTAGGTTTAAGCCCAAATAAAGATAAAGCCTCTACATATTAGAGGAAATGAGATCCATATTGTCAGGCCTAGTTAACAACATCTTCAAACTTAGGCCCAACAAAATTTTTGACGATACATCAAGAACAGTAGGACCGACGGTCCCTTCTACTCGCGGTGGCGGTTGGCGGTGGAGACGAGTATCCACTGGTCTCAGCCGTGGAAGATTCAGGTTGTAGAGGAGCAAATCTAAGCTGATAAGAACCAGATCTGAGCTAATGAGAGCTTCTAATCTCTGACATAGAGGGGAGATCACTGGTGAAGCTTCTGGCGGCGTTAAACAACTTGAGCTAAAATGAGGAATAAAAGGGTAATACATAAAAAGATATTATTCTGCAATTGAACTTTAGCCATAACATCAGCCACCTTGTTTGATGTTCTTGGAACCTAGTTAAAGGAGATTGAATCGAACTTGTTACTCCAACTTTGAATCTCTCTGATCCAATTATATAAACCAAAATGTTGCACTTCACCTTGTATTAATCTTAGCATCACTTGATTATCTCATTCAAATATGACATTCTTACATCCCTTGAAATGGAATATAGTTTTGAGTTATACTACTTATATCTTTCAGTTATAATAAAATAAATAGAATAATTTTAGTTAGATATATATTTTTATTTTGTAGAGTATAGGTTATCATAGTTTTATCAGTTACTAAATCCTCCCTTAGTATATTTGCATAACTACCAAACTTATTAAATTTATATTGTGATTATAGTAAATCTTTTAAACTTGTATCACACAAATGATTATTTTTAAAATTAAATCCAAAAATATTTGAATAAACATTTATAAAAACAATATAACTTTTTTTTATAAAATATGTGTGAACATATCCGTGCGTATGTGCGAGTATCTGTCTAACTTTAATTGAAAAGACCTTAACTCCTTTCTTTATTTTGAATAAAACTTTTAATGCCATTTACAATTTTAATTTTGTTTTAATAAATTAAATGCATTTTATTTTGTATTTTTAGCAAAAACCAAAAAATCAATGTGTTAAACAAAGCTTTTCTTCTAACCTAAGCCTCCCCAATCTGTTTTGGGTAACTTTGTTGACTAGCCTGTTGACCACCATTAATTAAGTAAATAGCAATGGATTTTTTTTCCAGTAATTTGTCTTTTTTGCCCCTACATCCCATAAAACTTCAAATAGCTCTACATGTTCATACATATATTGAAGCGAAATTGTACATACACGAAAAAGTAGATTTTTTTTCCTATCTAACATATTTTGAATTTTTCGAAACAAATATATATTTTGCAAATACACGGAAATTGTTGTAACGTATAAGGAATTGTATACTATTTAAATAGATGGTCTATTTTAATGTAGTACGTCTATTTTTTACAAATATTTAATTTTCATATAAGTGAAAACATATTAATTAAAAATCGAAAGCTCCTACTATTTGAAGGAATTAATGTGAAACTTAAACAAATCCTACAATTTCTAAACCATATGATCAACTAGAAAAAGTAAAAACTATGTTTCAACGAAAATAATAAATAGAATTAATATTTGACATAGGATAAACAGTATGACAATAGACTATTTTTAAATAGACTGTCTATTTTCGCGTGTCTATTAATTTCAAAAATAACCAAACATAAAGGGGGAGAAAATGTAATTGGGGTTCACAGTTTTATTTGGTAATGTTAAAAGTATCACATAACAAATTTTTGAGAAGGATCGATCTAAAAAATAAATTGAAATGAGAGAAAACTATGTTACGCAACAAATAGACCGTCTATTTGTTGCAACCGGACTATGTACTCAAAAGGGCAAAATCGTCATAAAATCATGGAAACAAAAGACTTTTTTTTGGAGGTGCTAGAAACTAATTAATGTGGGAGGGGTGCTATCTCATCAAATTTCCCATATGTTTTTCTTAACCTCTTTCTCACTCTCCAGCGTAATCAATTTCAAAATCCAGATTTCTTGGTTCACGAAATTCACCGTCATAATTGTATTCTCCTTATCGTAAAACCTAAATTTCGTTTTCACGAAATAAAAATTCTCCATCCCTCACTTATTCTCCATCAAAATCGTCACAATCAAATCCTCACAGTCCTCGTTCTCCATCTCTGTCTTATCACCCTTCATCTAAACCTCTATATCATCCATCATCAGAAGAACCTCCAGTGAGGAATCTCTAGGTTGAGGGGGTGAACAGGACCTAGTAAGGCTTCGCTCTTCGTTTGTCGTATAGTGATTGTATTATAGGATTTTTGGAGGTGTTTATTAAACGGTTTAGATCGATTGATCCTCAAGCTTGCTTAGGAATTTAATGAGTGTGTTATTGCTATTTTGAGAATTGTATACTCGGTTGGTTGGATCAATTTTGCTTAGGGTTACATATTTTTGAAATTCAAAATGGAAAATTAATAAGTGAAAGCAGAAGCACTAAAATATTTTTCTTTGTTTTTTTGGTCTACCATCAAAAAAGCACTAACTTTGGTGAATAAGATGTGACGAACCAATCATATTGTCAGGTACAGAAGAAAAGGCTCTGTATTGTTTCCAATGTTTCTAACTTTTGGTGATTGGCAATACCATAGTTAACATGAACACATTTTGGAATATTGTGAAATTGCGACATAGGCACTTGTTGAAAACAATATACAAAGCAAGAAGGCTGATCGGAAGTGTGAACGATTTAAAAAGGATCATTCATCAAAGTAGTAGAGTGAACTTAAACTCTGTCTTTTTTATGTTTTCATTTCCTTAACACATAAGTCACTAAGGATACAATGAAGGAGTTGTGTTAGTATAGTGAGGGCAAAATTAAGAACATGAACAACTTTGATATGTTGTAAGGCTCTATATGCTACAGGTTTTGTTGAAATTTTTTCACTAATAATGGTTACATTTTCCTATACTCAGATAGATTTGTCTCTACAACAGACACATCATACATGTATATGTAGTGAACAAGCATGTATGATATATGAATACATGTTTGTACAACATTTCAAACATGTATACAAAATTGGCAAAAAGGTGTGTAGCAAACAAAAGGATACCATAAGATGAAAAATATAGAACTTACTTTACTATATTAGGTAGTGAACAAGCTTTCAGTGGTCATTAACTTCCATTAAAATGAACAATCTTATTACAATGGACTCGATAGTTCTCGAAGAATGATAACTTGACTAGTGCGGTTCCGGTTTAAAAAAAAGCATTCCTACGGGCATCACTAAACAAGTCATACAATTAGGATGTTAAAATGGGCCTGAAACCCATGGACCTAAACGAGATTTTTATGCTAAATTTTGTGTATGGTTCGTCCATATAGTTACAATTCATACCGGTTTTAGAAGGTTGACCGGATTAAACCCTTTAAGATAATGAGTTTACCCGCATGAACATGGGTATACCAGTATAATTTTTTTTTACTAATTTTTCTATCTCAAAACGACTGTGTTTTGGTTTAGGGCATAGATTTGAGTCTTCGACGAGTGACGACATTGACGAGTGACGACATTGGAGGAGATCTCGTTATGATCTCATCTCATCCCAGGGAGGAGAAACTCTTCAACAAAGTTGTTGATCTCTTTGAACTAGAAAGAAATTTCGCTTTACAACAAACGCGTAATCTAAAAATTTCTTGTAAGTTTCTCTCTCTCTCTCTCTCTCAATAAGCGAGTCTCACATGTTCGATCATTAGCTTGAGGAATCCTTTTACGGATTTGGTACTCGTTGTTTTCAGGTACCAATCAAAAGCCTAAGAGAATCCTACTCTCCACCTTATAGTTGCAGATTCGTCTCTTCTTCTTTCTTTCACTTAACTCCTCTTCGTCTTGAACCAGAGTAAAAAAGCTTGAAACTTTGAGGCTAAAACATGGCGTCTTTGGGTGTTTCTGAAATGCTTGCTACACCACTTAACTTCAAGATAGTGTCAAGATCCTCTGCTCCATTGGCATCAAGCCCAAATCCTCCTCCTCCTAAGTCCAAGACCATCTCTGCAGCTAACGACGAGCTCGTCAAGTGGTATGGTATGTTGTCTTCTTCTCTTTTCGAACTCTGGTTTTGACTCTTCTCTCTATCAAAACGTCTCTATGATAATGAATGTGACTCTGTTTTCAGGTCCTCAAAGGAGAATTTTCTTAATCTGAAATTACAGCTATGGTTATGACCCATTTGGACTTGGCAAGAAGCCTGAGAACTTTGCTAAGTAAGTAGATTCTCAGATTCCAAAACCTGTTTCTTTGTTTCCATCCTAGAAACTTTGTTGATTCTGTAACTTGTGTTGATATCCTGTTTCTCTTCAAGTTAGAGTTGTTCTTATTTTTCTCTCAATTTGTCTACTGAAAACACATTCTGAATTATCAGGATTAAGAGGTTGCTGTTAAAGTCATCCCCTAAATTTAAGGTCATTTTTAACACTTTTTAAATTCTCAGTTTTTATGCTTCAATTATCTTAAGTTTTATGCTTTTGAGTGATTGATGAGAGATAAATGCTTCATTGTATTGTAGAGATTTCTAATCAGCTTTGTGGTCTCTTGTTTGATGTCTGATTTTGGATATTAGATGTTACACGACTCCATTGTATTGTAGTGATTTTGTGGTCTTTGAACGTATTGTCCTCTTGTTTTAGGCCATCTTGTTGGAAAGATAATAACAAGAAGAAGATTTTTTTAAAAGAGTTTTTTAGAGTGACATATGATACACACAAATAGTTTTTTATTTGTTGTTTGATTTTGAAAATTAAAATATTGTATTTGAGTATACTATTAGTTAAAATATTTGTTGTACCATGTATGGGTACATGTTTTAAATTAATTTTAACATAAAGTTTTAAATTGATTTCATAAGAAAAAAATACATCATAACATAATAAATTACATAAAAAGGTTTATACGAGTTAAAAAGGCTATCATATATTTAATGGGGTTTATCGTAACAAAAAAAAATTAATGGGTTTATATGTACAAGGCCTAAATAAACACAAAATATAAATATGCTTGAATTTCTGAAAATTAAGTGGACAATGCCTAAATGGACAGAGCGTAAATGGACAGAGCCTAAATGGACAGGGCCTAATTGGACCGGGCTAGCCCATTTTAACATCCTACATACAATCTTCCTTATCTAAATCAAAGATTTTCACAATTTAAGAACCAAAACCAAACTTTCAGAGGTTATCTATCCATAAACAGACTTAAAAGATTAGTGATCACCACCAAAATTAATCACCTCATAATCAAATAGAGGCAAATTGTTATCCTCTTTGACTAGGCATGGGCACTTTCACCCGAAATTCGGGTACTCGATATGAACGATCTGAAAAAACTCAGAACCGATCCAAAATTTACAAAATATATGAATGTGTCTAAGAATCTTATATATGAAAAACCTAATCGAGTCGATACTGAACCGATAAACGAATATCCGGTAATATCGGACATAAATTATATAGTTGATAATATTAGTTTTATTCATAAATATTTAATACTTCAATAATATTTTCAAATATTTGCATGGCTTATTTAAGGAAAGTACGAAACAAGTAGATAAATAGGTTTCAAAAAAAAACCAAATAAAATGACAATATAGTTATTTACGTCTGCATCTTTGATAATACAAGTCTGCTATTATAACCTCATAGCATATTAAGCTTGTTGCCATTTCCCAACAAGTCTGTTGGGTCGTCAATGTTATAACCGTAATTATTTCGAAAACTTTTAATACATTAGACTTTTTCAAAAGTCTTTCATAATGTAAAATAAAGTTGCTGCCAAGTTAAACATTAAATCTGTTGGTTTCAGAATAAGTATGTTTGTTAAGTCTGCCATCGAAATTTTTTTTTTGTTGTAGTTCAGCAAGTTTGTCATCGAGTGATAGAAAACTGTCACTTGTCTCATAGGTTTCTATAGGAAAAGTTTACTAAACTAACACTAACTGAACGTTTTATTATTGTTTTGGCATAAATTTAATTTTAGTTACTATAATGTTTTCACTACCTAAAAATTACTCTTATATTCTTTGATATCAAAAAAGTATCTACAATAGTGTCATTATTATTTTTTACATGTCAACAAAAAAGATCATTTTATTACAAAACTGCCACTTCAGATTTTGGACAGAGAAAAAAATCACGAAAAGTTTGTCACTTTTGATAGCAGACATATTCTACTATAACAATTTTACTTCGGTTGGTAGACTTGATTGAAAGACTTATATCTTGACAGACTTATTAACAAAAATCTATCGCACGCCATGAAAGACTTTTGTCTTCCAAGAAACTTTTAACCTATTAGCAAATATTTCTTAAAGTCTTATAGTCACGTTGTGACATATTTATTTATTCACGACAGACTAATTTTGCTAAAGCAAACTTATTTTACAAAGTTCATATTTTTACCAGATTTTTGGGTTTATGTGGTCGCAGAGTTATTTTTTAGAAAACTGTAGATATAAGTTTACCTCAAAGAAGACTTATTAATTAATAAATAATTTAACATTGTAGTGGTGGGAACTTTATTTCATAGTGATAACATACTTATACGTAGAGATGTTAAAACGGGTCTGAAATTCGCAAGTCTAAATGGGTTTTTATGCTAAATTTTGTCCATGGCCGCCATTTTAATTACAATTTATATAGATTTTAAAAGGGTTGACCCGATTAAACCCTTTAAATAACGGTTTATCCGCATGAACATGGGTATACCGTTTAATATTTTTTACTGATTTCTCTGTCTCAAAACGACAGTGTTTTAGTTTAGGGCATAGATTTGAGTCTTCGACGAGTGACGATATTGGAGGAGATCTCATTCTGATCTCATTTCATCCATGGGAGGAGAAACTTTTCAACAAAACTGCTGATCTCTTTGAAATAGAAAGAAATTTCTCTCTGCATCAAACTCGTAATCTTAGAATTTCTTGTAAGTTTTTCTCTCTCTCTCTCTATTTTTAGAGTGTTATATGATACACATATAGTTTTTTTTATTTGTTTTGATTTGAAAATTAAAATATTGCATTTGGATATATTATTAGTTAAAATATTTGTTGTATCATGTATGGGTACATGTTTTAAATTAACTTTAACATAAATTTTTAAATTAATCTCATAAGAGAAAATACATTCTAACATAATAAATTACACAAAATGGCTTATATGGGTTAAATAGACCATCATATATTTATTGGGCTTATATGTACAAGGCCTAAATGGACACAAGATATAAATAGACTTGAATTTCTGAAAATTAAATGGACAAGGCTTAATTGGGCCGGGTTAACCCATTTTAACATCCCTACTTATACGAAACCTTTTATTTGGTAGTAGATTTGTCTGTCGAATAAAGTCTACTTTATTAGCACTAATATGACATTTTTGTGGTCGCATACATACTTGACTGAGTTTTCGATCCACAGACTCTTTTAACTGATTTTGTTGATCCACTTGTTTTTTTGACATTAAATAATAGTTTTTTTAAAAGAAAAACTTTATGGTAAATTTTTGAAGTTTTTTGAATTCATATCCTAAAATCTTGATCCAAAACGTCGAATTTATATCCTAAAGTCGTCAATTTTTGTATCTTTTTCCAACGTTTATTATTTACAAAGAAATACACACATCCTACGAATCCAAGTAGTGTTTATATCTGTTCTATGCATGTATTTCGTTTCTGTTGCATTGGTTATGCCAAGTTGATTACTGGAAGACTTATTGTACATTGCAGGTGCACAATTCTTTTTTCCCAAATTTTCTTTTTCCAACCTAAGTTTCTAGCCCTCAATTACGCTAACTTTATTTCATCTCTTTTATTAGTTTCTTCATTTATTTTATTTTGAAATTTTTTAAATTCGTTAAGTTCCTTGCAACTTGTATGCCATAACAAATTCGATCTGAGTGAAATCAAAGTTTAATAGGTTCTCTCTCTTCTCTCTCCAGCGAAACCGACTAAATCGTGAAGCTTTTCATCGGCTCTAGCGGTCTCCCCCGACGGAGTCGGTTCCCCTCTTCTTCCCTTTACTTCTTTTGTCTTTGCTTTCCTTCCTCCTTTGTACAAAGCTTTGATATGCTCGTTTTCTTGAAATTCGGTGACAAAATCCTAGATCTGATCAACCTAAGGAGACGACGGCAAGATTGGTTGGAAGAACGACAAGGACACGAGACAATTGAGAAGAAGAGTCGCATTTTTGTACTTTATGGTTTGTCCGAGAATTGATTTTCCCCTTCAGATATCCGGTGAACAATGGCAAACCTCGGCGTGTGGAGTCCAGTGACGCTTCCTCTGTCTCGATTTGATATGTCGATCTCAAACCCGGTCAGATTCAAGGTGGAGAAGGATGGTGGCTGTTGGGATTAATTTGAGCCTTGGGGATTCCCCTTGACTTGGATGGAGTACGACAGTTTAGCCAAAAAGCAAGGGAATACCAAGAAGCAGAAAGCCATACATCATAAGGATGTTGGAAGCCAGAGGCAAGGCGGCCCCTGTCAGGCTGGAGCTGAATCCCTTGCACATGGCGGTCTCCTTGTGCTCCTTCTGGATTGCCTTAGTAAGCATCTTCTGCTTGTACTACGCAATATGATTATTCGGGTCGGAAGTCCCGTCGTATGGCTTGATGAATGGGAAGGTGAAATTCTTTGGCATGTCGGTGAGGGCGATCTGTTCTGAGAAGGGAGTGTCTGCATAAGAGCTTAGGGCACTTTTCCTCATAGGAGGTGCAAAACCCGGAAGTCGTTCGATCACCGACTGCAGCGCCTCAAACTTGTTGGAGAACATCTGCTCTAGTCGTCTGGCCTCATCAGAGAGTGGAGCGAGGCCTGCGGCTTGCGGCTCTCCTGTGTCCATCAGGTCTTCTTGCTCTTGAGCAAGATTTTGGTCCTCCTGGGTTCCCGTTGCTGCTGGGTTTCCTCTTTCTCCAAGGTTATTGGTAGGAGGAGTTTCCAGAGTTGACATCCGGGGTACGTGGACCCTGAACCTGTGATTCGTGGCTTGATTTGCCGTCAAAGATGAGTTTGCCTCTCTGAGGGTCTCGTTCTCCAGCTCTAGTTGCTGCAGGCGCTACATATTCTCTTGGAGTGTTTTAGCATGAGCCTCCATCTGCTGCCTCAGGGTATGAAGCTCTGCAGTTGCGGCATCATCTCCAGTTGGAGTCTGATCCCTTCGAAGCTGCTCCATCTCTCCTAGTCTCTTTTGCAAACTCTCTAGCTGAGATGGCATCTCCTCGTAGGTGAGTTCTTGATGCAATACAGGATGCTCAAGAGACTGAGACTGAGCTGGAGCTAA
>OVAN01005433.1:0-23514 GCA_900406275.1 Anastatica hierochuntica | reverse complement strand
TTATGTAAATTACCTATTTATTTTGTTTGTCGTCCGTATCTTCATATCCATACTTTTCTGGCTGCGTAGATATGGCATCAAGGTGTCATTCGAAATCCTATAATAATGGCTATTTTAAAGTTAATTACCCTTTCATCTTGTTTTGTCATCCACATCTCCATATCCATGCTTTTTTGTCTTCGTAGATATGACATCAAACTACTCGACTTCATCCATTTTCTTTTGTCCATCCGCTCTTGTTTGTCGTCCACATCTTCATATCCATGCTTTTTTATCTACGTAGATATGACATCAAACTACTCGACTCCATCCATTTTCTTCTGTCCATCTGCTCTGTCCTAGCTCTGATGAATTCTAGTTATGGAAATATACATACTTTCTTGTTATTGTCTTTCAAACAACAAATTGTCGCAATAATTCAGATCTGCTCAAAATTATCAAAGGCAACTATAATAACTTTAGATCTGAGGGTATCTATGTAAAAGAAGTTAAATCTGAGAAGAATGATAACAAAAACTTACCAGATCTAAGAAATCTCGAAGTAGAAGGAGAGATAATGAGGAGAACGATTTTCAAGCCTCGAAGAAGAAAAAACGGCTTACGATTTGTTTAGATATCACAAAATATCACTGAAAATAAAGTTTGATCAAAAATTTTGAGAAGACTTGAAGAAGAAGAAGGAGAAGGAGAAGGAGAAGGAGAAGGAGAAGAATAAGAATAAGAAGAAGAAGAAGACGTTTAACAAAAATAACAAATAATAAATTATTTATTATTTTAAAAGTTAACTTTCGAAAATCAAATCATTCTTTTTCTTTTAAAATTGTATTTGCCAAATTAAAGTTTTTTTCTTTTAAAATAAAGAATTAGATGGTTATTTGTAAGAAAGGGTAAATATATCTTTCATACATCTTAAAGTGCTCAAGAGTCAAAAGGTGTCTATGAGTGTAATTGAAATCACAAAATTGCCTATGAGTGTAATTTTCTCTTTTTCTTTCTCTCTAGAAAGTGCATTTAACAACTCTATTACTTCTCTAATACTATTATCGTCCAAAATCTAATTGAGTGAATTGGTGTTATAACAAAAAATGCTCATATTTAGTTGTTAGGTTGTAAAAAAAGTTATTATAAAAGAAATTAAAAAAAAAGAGTTTGTTGTAAAAAACTGATTTTTGGTAAAGGTTAATTTTGCTAGTAAGGGTTTTTTTTTCACCACATCTTTTTTTTTGTTCACATTGTTCACCACATCCAATTTCTCAATTTAATTTGCTTTATATTAAAAAGTTATGTATCAGTTAACAAAAATTTAAAAAGTTACTATGATTTTTTTTTAATTAGAAAAAGTTACTATGATTTTTATTTTAGGTAAAATGTAGATTCTTTGGAGTGCCTTTTGCAATTATCCAACAGTAGTGTGTGAAGTAGACTTTTCTTAGGTAGGCCGCACGATAGACGGATTATAGACGCCTTTAAATTTTTCAATTTAGTTTTGTCTGTATTCCACAACGGCTCTGAAAAAATCTTTAAGTTTTGTATCTTTCTCTTTTTTGCTTATCAAAATATCTCTCTCTTCCATGATTAATATAATGGTAGAGTTTGACCTCGGCGACGTCGTCGCGTTTTTTTTTTTTTTTTTTTTTTTTTTTTTTTTTTTTAACTTTTATACATTAACTTATGATTAATCTTGTTTAGATATTTCGAATACCGAATACAGAATTTTCGGTTATTTCCAATTTTAGATTCGAGTTCAAGTTCAAAATTTTTAGATTTTTCATGTTTAGATTTGAAGTTTTTCAGGTTTCTTTGGATACTCATACGAGTTTGGTTCATATAATATCTGATACCTAAAATACCTTGAAACATACCTCGTTAGACTATTTTTAAAAAGTCAGATGACTAAACTTAAATTTTTATTAGGGTCTTTTTTCAATTTTATCACTTTATGAATTTTTTTATTTATTTTTGAAACAAATTTTATTAAAAGTATTAATATTATAATATAATTATTTTAAAAAAATTATGGATTTATTTTAAATTTAAAAACAAACTATATTTAAATTTTGGTGAAAAATGACGATTTTAAATTGTGTTGGTTCAACTTTTGATAATGATAATGTGAAATTAATATTTGAATATTTCAATATGTTTGTTGGAATATGTGAAAGAGTTATTAGAGTCAGTTTTATTTCTTTTAATTATATAAATTTCTTTTATTAGATATGGTGGATACACTTTAAAAAAATTTTATTCAATTAAAAAAATCGCACATATAAAAAAATCTATATACTTCAGATTTAATAAGATAGAAGGGCTCAACTTGAGCTGCTCCAGGTTCAACTAATAGGTAATACTTATACGGATAAAGTTTTCTTAACTTTGAAACTCGGGATCAAAGCCCACATTTATAGATTTATGGGTTTTAATATTGGACGTTATATAACACCGTTGTTTGCTACATAATATGGTCATATTCGTTTTTGTATCTGGATGGAAATATCTAGAAATTGCACCTGAAAGCTGCATCCGAATATTATTTATTTTTGCTATTAGATTTTTCACCCGGATGCTGCATCCGAATGCAAATTTATTCGTTTATGAATCTGCAATAGCATTCATATGCATGTAGATGAATTTTACCAAAAAGACACGTTTTTGAATTAATATATTTTAAATGTTTTAAAATCATATAAAAACACAAAAATCTTAGTTATCAAAATTTTATTTTATAAATAAATTTTACGGTTAAAATTTTTTGGCGGTTTTTTAAGTTTTACATTTTTTAATGTTTTTATGGTTTTTGCGGTTTTGACGGTTTTTGCGGTTTTTACGATTTTTACAGTTTTGTAATTTTGACGCTTTTACGGTTTTTCAGTTTTCACGATTTCTGCAGATTTTCTGTTTGCGGTATTTACGGTTTGACTGTTTTTACGATTTTAAGGTTTTGCGATATATACAGTTTTGCGGTTTAATGGGTTTTTTTTGCGGTTTTGATGAGTTTTGCAATTTTTATGATTTTTTGAGGTTTTGACAGGTTTTTGCGGTTTCTACGATTTTGACAGTTTTTATGATTTTGACGATACTGTGGTTTTTAGGTTTTTACGATTTTTACGGTTTTCTACAGGTTTTGCGGTTTGCAATTTTTACGGTTTTTGCGATTTTTACGGTTTCTATGATTTTGCGGTTTTTACGGTTTTTGCAGTTTAAAGTAGTTTTCGATATTTGTTGTTTATGATTTAGCGATTTTTACGGTTTTTATAGGTTTTACAATTTTGATAGATTTTACAATTTTAACTATTTCGACAGTTTTTTTGCGGTTTTTACTGTTTTTACAGTTTTGCGTTTTACGATTTGTTGCTGTTGTTTCTGTTCTTACAATTTTACGGGTTTTGCGATTTTTGAAGTTTTTATAGTTTTTGCGGTTTTTAAAGTTCTTGTGGTTTGGCGATTTCTATGATTGTAATAGTTTTTTGTGATGTTGTCAGTTATAATATTTTACTTTTAATACAACTTACCGGTTTTAATTATTTTTTGGCATGGATTTTGTAATTTTATCGGCCGCATGGAATCGCAACTACCTATAACCATAGTATTTGTTGTCTTGGTGAGGAAAAACCAATCAATCTCTAAATTATTAGGCTTGAGTATGGCTTAGTATAGAATAGGCTCATACCAAAATACAACGAACATCTAGGAGAAGAAACAAGAAAATGGGATTTGAATACAATATCAAATATGATTGGTATTGCATACACTACATACAAACCTACAATTTTCGCAGTATAAAGATGGTTGTTTGTGGTCACATATCTAGTTAGAATTAAAAGACGAAGCGAGCTAAGAAACGGATCATCCACCACAAGCGGTTTTTTGAAGCTCGGTTTCAGGTTTTTGTTAAACTGTAAGGCAATTCATAAAATTCAACTAAATATGCAAGCCTGACAATCCTCTTTGTCTCCATATAGATTTCATTTCACCCCTTGCTTTTTCTCATGTGACATGCTATAAGGGATTCTAACTAGACTAATGCTATGCACTAGAAATACCGTACTTAAATTAAGAACGGAATATGGATATTTTTTTCTTGACTTGTTGCTACTAACATAATTCATTTTTTTCTAATTTTTTCTAAATAAATTTGATGTAGATGGGAAACTTTCTAGTTACAGGTAGCTAATGATAAATCACAACAACTCAATGTGAGAAAAAATTTAGCCCTATTGTTAAACTTGTCACCATCTGTATTGTATTTCATGTTGCTTTTGTATGCAATCTCTCCACAAACTAGATGTGAAAAATGCTTTCCTTCAGGACGAGCTCCAATAGATGGTTTGCATGCATCAATCGTTGGGGTTGGTTGACAAAATCAAACCTAACCATGCATCAGCTACTTCAATTGCATCAAGCTCCTTTACCATGACATTATCTCATACTTTTATCATAACAACCTTTTTGAAATGTTTAGACTCAACTCCAACAGTGATAAAAACCAAATAAGCTTCGTTAGAAACTCCCCGTGGCCTGGGAGGAAAGAGAATTTCGCCCTCGAGCATGCCTTTCTACTCTTGAAAAACTAGGTACTAGAAACTTTATTGTCTCTTCTTCACTGATCTGTTAAGATAGCTATTTAATTGAAACGAGGATTAAGATTGATTAAGCGGGTCAAACTTTCTATTATTAGGGTGGGTTCACCCCGATTATCTTAACCTATATGTCCTCGAGAAAAATTAGTGTTCGAGACAAACATGGATAAAGGATACTATGAATTGCCTTGAACTACTACATAGGACTCAAATGTGAACTCAGGTGATGGTAGAGTGTGATGGGTATCAGTTTCTGTCTTAGTATCATAAGTGACAAAGTCCTTGAGTTTTACCGAAGTTTGTCAAACTCTCTGTCCTTTGCCAAGTGTGGTTGCAGCAAGTTCAGGTTCATCAGAGTTTTGCGATGATGGTGTTGTTTAGTCTGAGGATGGTTGAAGCTCACACAGGAGTGATGTTAGAACGGTGACAAGTGGTTGTGGCGATGAACCAAAAACCTAAAATGGAGAAGGCAGGGTTGGAGCTAGAGAAGAAAAATTCAAACATGAAGAAAGACTCCCCCTATCTCTTGGCATCAAGACTATCACCCAATCATCATCAAATAATGTTTCTTACGGTGGAAGTTAAGTAGAACTCGACTTTCTTTCAGTAAAAAGGAATACCTCCTCCCAAAAAACTACATCTTTTGAGATAATAAACTTATTCTTTTCAATGTCAATTAGTCTCAACCTTTCTTTCCAAAATCATATCCATAAACGTATAGAGACAACTTCATGATGCAAATATGTCTTTGTCTCATGAAGCTCGATGAACATAACAAAGTTGGCCCGAAAACTCATGACTGATTGTAATATGGCTTGCCTCGTAAAGAGTTAGGCTTTGATGTATACTGGTGAGTGGAAAATTGATTAAGTATGATGTTGTGGGGATTTTTTTCTCCCCATAACTTTATTGGCAAGTCCGTATGGAACAACAATGCTCGGGGCATATTTAGAATGTGACAATGCTTCTCTTTTACTCGTTCAATATCTAATGAACAATCCCACGTCCCAAAAATGAGAAGAAAGCCACATGAATTATGTCTCATTGTCGCTTCGAACGACTTTAACACTCTTTCTGAATTGTTTTTCTACACAAGTAAAAACAATTTGAAGAAAAATAATTTGAGAGAACGTTGCGTACTTCTGATTTTTCAAACATTTGATAAGTTGATAGATCCTTGAAAAGTCATCAACTATAGTGAGAAAATAAAATGTTCTACAGGATAACAATGTACGGTAAAAGTGTCATACATCACAGTGAATAAGGGAAAAATATCATCTTCTTTATTAATACTATTAATAAAACACTCTCTTGTTCGTTTGGCCAAAAAACACATGTCACAAGTATGAGGGCCAACATAAGAACCATAAATCATTAATAAACTAGAAAGTAAAGAAAAATCGGATGTCCTAAACGCATATGCCATAAATCATGGTTGGAAGAAACATCTGCATTGCACATCATTGTTGTAACTACATCAGTGAAGATATAAACTCCATCACACTCTTCACTGCTTTTGAAACGAAGATCAGAGTGGAAAAACAACATGTTTGCTTCAACGATTTTGAAACGAAGATCAAAGTGCAGTTCAGGGTCGGACCGACACATAAGCACACAGGAAAATTATATTTGGTCCTTAGTGTAAAAAGAAGTGTGTCTAACGCAAGCATTTCACGGCTATCGACAAAACCCATCGAACATGGTGGTATAGAAATGATGTATGTCAACAAGGAGCAATCCTGGGTCATAGGATGGGATGATTTTGTGTCTAATCTGACATCTCCAAGATTCAACTTGCTAGAGAGTTTATCAGAGTGGATCAACTTTTTTTGCACCAGTTGTGTGAGAGTTTTCCACTGATATTGTGTTTTTCATGTACAACCAATGGATTTGATTTGAGCTCATAGCATGACCTGCAATGGCGTAACCTCTTCCACCCGTGAAGTAGGGTGGGAACGGATCAGATACCCTTTCTTTTTGGGATACCCGAAATGCGAGATGACCCTTACAGTCATTATACCATGTACCCAACCGAAAATGGGTACATGAAAAGACGGATACCGTTTCAAATGATGAATACTCGTAGGTTACCCGACTCAATTTATTATTCGGAGAAATGGGTATCCGAAATGCGGATACCCTTTAAGTTTCAAATATTTATGTTTGGTTTCATATTTAAACATACAAATACTTATATAATCACATTTTAAAAAAATATTTTACTAGTATTAAAATATTCTACGCTACAATGTTATATTTGAATATTACATATTTTAAAACATAATTTAAGTCTTATGGATGTCATAAATATTGTAGTTTCTTCTAAAATAATATTATGTATATGATTATACATAATTGTTATGGTAAATAATTATATAATATACACAAAATTAAGAACGTGCATTTACAGATACGGTAGTTACATGGGTACCTAAACGGGTAGTAAAAAAAAGATACTTGATAGATTATGATTACTCACAGGTAATAGAAATATGACATTCTTTATTCGATCTGAAAGTTATGACTATCCTTTTCTCGAGTGAGGTACATGATGGATCGCAGGTCGAAGACGAGTACTATTATTGACCAACCCAACCGTGAGTCGCGACCTCCTCAGCCATGTGAGTTTTTCCTGTTGCGATCAAGCTGCTCATTCATCCAATCTGGATATCCTATGAATTGCTTACGATATTTCTTCTTATGACCATTACGACAAAAGTGATATCAAGGCATATGTCGTCTCTAGGTTGTAAGATGGTGTTAGGTCTTCTGTCACTTTGATTTTTCAAGTTTACCAAGGCAAGCAACATGCTCCGTATTTTGATCTCGACGAGTGACAAAGCCTACGACTTCCTGTTGCATCTCACTAGATCGAGTAAAGGAAAGATGTTGTTCTTCTTGCATCACTTTAGCAAATACCAAGAGATGGCAAAGGATCCAACCTTATCAAGTTAATGGAGAGACTTCCAAATCGAGCATAATCTAATCCTAGAAAAAGCTAGTGCACTTTATCTTATTCTCTATCCTTTGAGATTTCTTGAGAAGCTCCACAAATGCATGAAAAAGTGGTTTGCAGATGACATATACTTCCCAGAGTTTACTCAATCGTCCAAAGTAGTCGAGCACCATTTTCCTTGTTGGCAACATGATGCGAGTTAAGCTTTGATATGATGAAATCTCACCTTGTTTTTCACTGCAAAACGCTGCTTGAGGATTGGTTGAGCATATTTTTGGCTCACTTGAAGCTCTTATCCAACTTATGATCATCGAATTCACTGTTATCTGTTTTTCGAGATCACCGTAGTCGCTTGTTGATTTCTTTATTGTTCCATTGATGTTCCACTCTTGGGTTTACTTTGTATAGCATTCTACATCTCGACCATTCATTGTGTTATCAAAACAGAAGTAAGCATAACTCTTGGGTTATTGAAGTTGAAGAGCATGTAAGGTGAGACATTAGTGGAGTCTATCTTCTCACCGATCAACTAAGAAGATGTCAAATACGACGTTGTGGTGTCACTCATCTTTTGTTAAAAACAGTACAATGAGATCAGTCTCTATTGTTGCTTCAATTGAAGTCTTTGATGTACCAAGTCTAAAGTTTCGAGAATTAAAAACAAAGTTTGATAGGGACTCTCTCTTCTACCGTGCAAAATTTGTGTCAAAATTGCTTGTCCATTAAACTCTTAGGCCATCGATATGTATACGACCATCAAAGATTCCTTATCTCATACAAACAAGGAGATTCACAATATGTTTAGAAGTTATCAATAAGATTTTATCATGGAGGAATAAGATTTATCAATAACTCTTATTTTAGTATCCTCTAAACACCTCCAATTTTCTTCAAACCTCTTGCTCTCCCTCCCACTGTTGGCACCGAGATCACCTCGAATCTCTCAAACCCGAGTGGGAGAGGCTTATCTGATGTTGTGGATCTTTTGATCAAATTAAAGCTTGGGTTTTTGCTTTTGAACCACACCTAATATTTACGTGATCAAATCGAAGCTAGGGTTCCAAAAATGACAAAGAAGTTTGGAGTTAAGAGCGTGATTGCATGAGTTGCCAAATCAAATACGCAGCTTGTTTATTGTACCTGATACTGAACAAGGGTTTCTTTAGTAGGATTATCATTCATCTGAAGTTGTGTTACGTGGACATGACGCTTACCTTTACTCTCACTTTAATAATACATGTAAAAGGATTTTTAGTTATGTCAACACAGGTCTTCAGAACCGTAACCTCATTGCCATAAGGACATGTGCAGAAATCAAAGGCGAATTGTGCGCATTTCATCGAAAGACAATGCCAGAGAAAATTTCACTTAATCGGTCCAATCCTCACAGAGACACAAAACAAGAAAGATAAACCACTAGATGATCGATGAAATCATTGGTTGAATGGATTCGAACAAGGCTTCGTAGTGTTTTGTGCGTTTGGCAGCCAATTCTTTCGAGAAACAACAATTTCAAAAACTTTTTATAGGAATGGAGCTAACTGTGAAGATGCAAGATGTGATAGGATTACCCGTGACAGCACTTGTGACAGTACCTGCGACAGTGGAGAATATCACAGAAGCACCTCAGGCAGTTGACGATGTCACAAGAGTCTCCAGCACCAACGAGATCTTGGATAAGGATGAGCTGAAGATTTTGTTGAAACAAGAATATTCTTGGAAGATTTGAAGATCTAAATTGCTAGTGATTTCGATATATTCAAGAGGATTTTGTTAGAAAGATAATCATGGAATTATTAAGTTTATTATATTTCATGATTTTCTAGCTGGCTAGGGTTTGGACTATTAGTATAAGTAGTTCGAAACTTTTTCTTTTTCTTTGAACGTTGTTAGAGAGAAATAATATTTGAGCTAGATTTTTTCAAGGTATTTCGTAAGAAGACTAAGGTGAGAGTTCTCATGAATATTGTGTTCAATTTGTGAGTAGCATAGGCTAGATCATAGCAAGATAAGAGTGTCTTAGTTTTGCTATAGTATATGTTCAAAAAAATTGTATGGTGTTTTTGAAAGAGATCTAGTAATATACAAATTTCTTTGTAGAAAATTATGATATTACAGTCTTCACATTATTCTTGTGATAGTCTTTACATTTTCAATTGGTACCAGAGCAGTCACCAGTTCAATTTATAACATGTGAGATTCTGTGGAGCAAATGGAGAACTATCACGAGTTGATATCACGCTTTATGGAACATATTTATGGCTCTTGGAAGTCAAGGATTAAATCTATCATGAGGAGTATCGATGCTATGACATGGAAAACTGTTGTGAAAGGATGAACAGAACCAACAACCACAAATGAGTCAAGGAACGCAAAACTCAAACCAGAGGAGGATTGGACTGATACAGAGATGAAGATGTCCAAGTACAACTCTCGATCTCTCTCTACCATACATGAAAGTGTCTCAAAGAAAAAACTTTGGGCTGATTTAGGTAACTGAGATTACCAAGGAGGTATGTGACATACGTCAAAAACATTTTGAAGGAACATGAAAAGTGCATAATTCAAGGAAAGACTTTCTTGCCTCAAGATTCGAGAATATGAAGATGGGGGAGCACGACTCCATTGAATAATTTAGATCTCAGATAAGCTCTCTGGCACATGAAGCACTCAACTTGGGAACGAGATACAAGGAAAAAAATTGGTGAAATTTTTTTTGAGGTGTCTCTCAGCTAAGTATACAACATAAAAAGCAGTTATGTCGATGTCACTCATCACTGATACAATCAATTTTGGTGATGTTGTTGGGATGCTTCGGGCTCATGAGATGAAGTTAGATGGAGGAGTTAAGAAAGGAAAAGGTGTGGCACTAGTTTCTCGGGAAACTACACAACAGGGAGATGTGACAGAAGATCCTGTGAGTATGTTCGTGAGAAGATTTGACAGAGCTCTACGAATAGTTGAGCAGGGATAGAGTCAGAAGAATTTCACTGTCACCAAGAAAGCATATGCGGTAGAGGAATCTCTTAAGAAGATGGAGATTGAATACAATGTATGCAAAGGTTTTGGACATCTTAAGACTGAATGTCCTTTTGTGCAACATAGACAGATCAAATTTTTTGGGTGCAAAGGAATTAGACATACACAACATGAGTGTATCAATCACCAGAAGTTTCATAAAGAAAAATCCCTGATTGGGATAGATGAAGATGAGATAGATGGAGAAAATGAAAAAGAAGAGGAAGCATACAATTTTTTTGCATTCATTGGTATCACTGAACTTGAAGGAGAGGAGGTGTCGAAATCTAACTCTGAAGAGAGATGATGAACATGATAGTGATATTACTGAAAACTATCATCAAGTGTATCGGACACTAGTTTAGCTGGGAAAAGATAATGTATTTCTGATAAAAGAGAAGGAACATCTTGAGAAAGTGATCAACATGCTACAAAACAAGCTAGAGGCTGAGAAGAAGATCAGTTGTGAGAGTATGTGTTTGATGAAAGAAAAGTTGAGTCTAAAAACCAAAGCAAATATGTTGATGAACGAGGTAGAGGATGAGAAAAAATTGACTAAAGAACTCCAGGTGAAACAGGATCACCAGCACAAGACCATCAGAATGTTAACTGGGTCTCAACAACTCGATAAAATTCTAAGCTATGGCAGAATAGAAAGACCTACTAGAGGCCTGAGGAACAATGAATATGTGGGATAAGTTTCAGAAAAGATTAGGTTTGTGCCAGGAAAGATGCTACAGGCTGAGAAGTCATAAATGGGAACAAAACCTGTAAGGAAGATAAGTTGTTTCTTATATGGTAAGTCAGGACATTTCAAGATAAAAATGCTACAGGTTAAAGAAAAGATGAAACGTCTAATGAGTCAATGGAAGTACTGGTGGAATGGATATCGAGATCATGTTTAGATGAAATGTATTGATCTAATGTCAAGTACAACAAGGAGTACTGCAACTGGACTCAATCTGAGATGTAGTATGACCTTGTTAACAGCTGAGCTAGAACACAATGGACCATGGTACTTTGATAGTGGATGCTCTCCACATATGACAGGGTCACGAGAAAACCTTCAAGACATTAAGACAATCAAAGGAGGAAAGGGCACCTTCGGAGATGGGAGTCAAGAAGGTTTCAAAGGAAATGGAGATACATGTGCAACAGATATTCCACCACTGATAAATTTTTACCTAGTTCAGGGGTTGAAAGCAAACTTGATCAGTGTCAGTCAACTCTGTGATGAAGGTCTGATGGTTTAGTTCACAAAAATTGACTGCAAAAAAATGACGAGAAATGAAGAGTTGTGCTACCAGGAATTCGATCAGGAAGTAAATGCTACATGTGGGAAAACTCCTCATAATGCTTGTCTACTAGGGATGATCTGAACTTGTGGCATTGACGGCTAGGTCACATGAACATCTGGTATATGACAAACATTTTTGATGAGGAAATAGTTCGTCGAGTACCTGAGCTCAAACAGGCAGAAAAGATGGTGTGTGGTCCCTGTAACAAGGGAAAGCAAGTCAAGGTACAACACAAGAAATTTCAAGATATTTAGTAAAAGACAATACTTAACCTATTACATATGGATCTGATGGGTCCAATGTAAACAAAAAGTATTGTAGGAAAGAGATATGTGTTTGTGCTAGTTGATGATTTCTCAAGGTTCACGTGGGCCAGATTCATTCGAGATAAATCTAACACAATAGAAAATGTCAAGATCTGGGTACTACAACTATTAAACAGAAAATGTAGTCTGAAACAGATTCGAAGTGATCATGGTGGTGAATTTCAAAACGAAGCCATGAAGACTTTCGATGAGAGCCAAGTTATTGTACATCAATTCTCTACACCAAGAACACCTTAACAGAATGGTGTAGTAGAATGGAAGAATAGAACTCTGCAGGAAATAGCCAGAGCAATGATGCATGGAAATGATGTACCAACCATATTTTGGGCAGAAGCAGTTAATACAGTTTGCTACATCATCAACAGAGTCTATGTCAAGAATGGTACTACAAAGACACCCTATGAGATTTGAAAGGGAAATGTACCAAATATGTTCTTTCACTTGAGAAGTCAAGTGATGGTGCAAGCATTACTATGTCAATATATGTGACAATTGTTGTACTTGAGGAAAACCAATGATAGTACAGTGTGATCACTGAAATAAAGCTTGTATCTACCAAATTCCATCTTCTTTCTATGACAGATAAATGTTGAAACTGACTAGGGGCATGATAAAGGAATGATAGAATGAAAGCTATCCTTCAAAGGCATGATTACCATATGTCAAAAGTATAAAAGAGTTGAGTATATGCTTTGATATATATGATGAGCCAGTCTCTGTAGCACTTCAAGAGAAAAAGTTTTGTGTACTTCAAAAATGAATAGTCATTAAATTTCGCGTTTTCATTCTAATTCAAAGATGTGACACATGTGTCGCCATTGCATGTTATATTCCCACTATGTTATTTGATTGTTAGTGGTTGCATTAGTGTAGTTTATGAGTTGCATCACTAATCTGTGTCATCGAGTGTTGCAGTGAATCAAGGATAGTCTGGGTTAATTCTAGTAAGCTAAGACATCATCCACTGTATCAAAAAGAACTTAAAAGAAATGTTATCTTTGATACTTTTCTTTGGCAATGAAAATATGTACGTGTTGTATAGAACTAGATTGATAGCACAAATGAAATATATTAAGGATAGTAGACTTGGCGAAGAATTCCTCCAAAAGGCAGAGGTGTGAACAGTTAGGGAAGACGAAGAGAAAGACAAAGTCCATCTCTGCAACAGGTGGACCAACGAAGGTATGTCTACACTTGTTTCTACATGTCAGATTTTCCACATGATACCTACAGAGTCCAATAAGTAAGTCTGCTTGATCCCCCAAACATTTGTCCAAAAGGTAAGTCTGCTTGATCCCTCAAACATCTGGTTATTACTAATGAATTTAGTTTTTAACTTTGCGTGCTCTCAAGTAGGGGGAGAATAAGGGTCAAAGGGATTGATGGAGCTTAAATGATTGGGGGAATGGTCAAATATGGGAGTTTTTTGGTTTTGTGATCGAATATGGGAGTTGTTTTTAGTTTTCTTAGGTTGTATTCCATTCTCTAGTGTAGGTTTATGGGGGGAGTAAGAGAACATACATGTTTCTTTTGGAGTTTTTTTTAGTGGTTTGTCTAATCTTTTGTTGTAGATGTACAATAATTTTAAATGAATGTTTCTGTTTAAATCTCATTGACTTTTTTACTGCTTGCGTTGTGTGGTAGCTGTGTGGTTTACATGTTGCAAGTGCTTAAGAGACACAAAGCTCAAACGGGGGAGATTGAAGATGCGAGATGTGATAGGAGTACCTGTGATAGTACTTGTGATAGTACATGTGTCAGTAGAAGATGTCACAGAATCACCTGAGGCAGTTTACAACGTCGCAGAGTCTTCAGCATCAGCGAGATCTTGGATAAGGATAAGCTGAAGATTTTGTTGAAACAAGAATATTCTTGGAAAATTTGAAGATCTAAATTTCTGGCGATTTGGAAAGTATATATTCAAGAAGATTTTGTTAGGAACATAATCATGGAAATATTAAGTTTATTATATTTCATGATTATCAAGTTGGCTAGGGTTTGGACTATTGGTATAAGTAGCTCGAAACCTTTGTTTTCTCTTTGAACGTTGTTAGAAAGAAAGAACATTTAAGCTAGGTTTTTTCAAGTTCTTTCGTACGAAGAGTAAGGTGAGAGTTCTCATAAATCATTTGTGAGTAACATAGGCTAGATCATAGCAAGATACTAATGTGTTACTCTTGCTATAGTTTCTATTCAAAAAAATTGTATGGTGTTTTTGATAGAGAGATAGTAATGTACGAATTTCTTTGTAAATAGTTTTGCTGTTATAGTCTTTACATCGTTCATGTGATAGCCCTTACATTTTAAAACTGGTTTGCCGTTTTTAGTAGTGGTATGCCATCAAAAGGCTCATCAACAACACAAGAAGCGTTACCATAAGCATTCGAAGAACGATTTAAAGGGCGTGGAATTGTTTTGGGACGATGGGTGCAACAACCATTGATATTATCTAATCCATTAGTAGGTTGCTTTGTGAATCATTATAGGTTCGGTCAAATGTTGGAATCTTTGGTTAGTGACTGCCAAAAATTTTTTATCCCATAATTGGCTGATTAAATTCTCACCTCAAAATTGTTGACTGATGAACATTTAGGTCTCTCTGAGAGTGGAGAGAGAAGATTCTAGATGGTTTTTGAAAGAGAGCATGAGAGATGCGATTAAATAAGTAATTGATAAAAATAGCGAGATTGAGAACTTAGTGAAGAAGAATCATAAGAAGTTGAAAGAGACTTTAACTAGTCATGGACTGTTGAGTGGTTATGCTGAAAAGTTTTGTAGAAGCATTAGAAAATGAAGTGGACAACACAAAATAGTATTGAGTTGAATACTATGCACATTCTAAAATAATAATTTTTCTTGAGTGTGTATATATATTGTATGTAACTATATATTTTAGAAGAAGATACGTAAACAAAAAGCAATAAGTGAGGAGGAGATAATTTTATAATTGATGTGTTTGATAATGGACGAAAATAGAAAATTTTTGAAATATATTTACTGTAACTGATATGATTTGTTGGATCCATTTTCACTTTTTCATGCTAATATTTTCTATAACATTTCCTCTTAGATACCAATTTTAAGCGATTTTTATGTTATCTCATTAGAAAAAACCAACAGGAAAAACATGTTAAGATAAAGAGCGAGTATAACCATGCATGCTCTCTTTCGGATGAACATGATATCATTTTACAGATCTTGTTGATGACGCATTCCAGTGTTATAGACATTCTTCTTGAATATAGTGGTAAATAATAATTTCATTAATAGATGGTTGCATTGTCACATGATCGAACATATCTTGTTTAATTACTTTTACTCTTTACAAGCTTTTGAGTGTATGGGGAGATTTCATGAGTATAGGTTTAGTTATGTCATTTTTCATATATCCTTCTTCGTCTAGGCCACACATGTAATGTTGTCTTCATATAAGATAGTTGGTTTCGTATTTTCGTGAATTTCACTGCTTGATCGGATGTATTTGCTTATTGATCTCAGCCACGCACATTCTCTACTTGCTTCATCTATTACAATGAATTCAATACGATTTGAAGAAGAAGCCACAAATTTCTGCTTCTGAGAATGAAAATATGTAGTCGTGCCTCCGCTTGTAAATGTATATCCCGTTTATGATCAGATTTTGATGTCTCGAGTTTCAACCCAATAAACCAAATGCAAGTTCACAGTCAAGTACGCAGTGATATATATGGGACTGAATCTACAAGGATCGGAGATCACATGAAAGAAATGCAAGATTAGTTACTAGCTAAGATGCAAAAGATTATTGTTGTTTGGTTTTTTAAATTCTAAAGTAAGTAAACAAGAAAGCAATGGATTCAAAGGGTGTAAGCAACAGATAAATACATTAGGTATAGGAAATTCTCCGGGTAATCATATAAATTAACAAGAAATCATAATTAAGCATCGTCTCGAACTATGAACACGAATATAGAATCAAAATACTTTTATAGCGTTAACTTCCTATGTAATTAAAGTTTCAAATTCTAACTTTCATTGAATCTGAGAAAGCATAAAATTCAAGTTCTCGTAAGCTCACATGGCACAATAACATAAGCTTCTTTTTGTTAAGAAAATTTCGCTTATCTAGTTCTTTCAATATTTATTTAAACAATTTTTGTGTTGAAACAACCTAAAATTAGAAGTGTCATGTGTCTAATTTCAACATTTAGATTAAATTTAGATGAAGAACCATATGATTAATACCTAATCTAACAACCTAAAACCATCAAGTGATGAAATCCCTTGTTAGAAATTCTAAGCCAATTGATGAACTACTCAAATATATTCATAAAGTAGTCACAAGATAAAATGATGAAATATATATTGTAATTGAAATGAAATAAGTAAGAATATTCTGAAATCTTCTCCAAATGTTTTGTAGAGTCAGAGATTATTCTCCCAAAGAGCAAGATGTAAAAATATGTGGAAAATAAAGCTTAACCTATAAGAACCTAAAATTTTGGTATTTATATATCTTGGTTCTTTTCGGGAAAATCTGGCAATCGGGCAAATAAAATGGAAAACATGTTTTCTGGCATCCGACTAATTTAACGAATGCATCCCGATGTGTCCGGTGGGAGATTTCAACAATTTTCTGAAGAGTATGGTTTATGAAGAAGCATGTTTCTAGTATCTGGATAGACAGATGTAGACTGCTTGATGGGGTTCCCGTTGGTGAATTCAAGCAAGTTTTTGTACTTCTAATTCTTCACTTCAAAATGCATTTTTTCTCCAAACTTTGCCTAGATATTTTTGTTTCTTTTTTGTGATCACTCCATAACCTGTATAATTCTGATTATCAAAAGACTCTATAAAAACTCTTGAACTATTAAAATACCTTGACTCATATAAAAAAATAGTAATGAAAATCGTTAAAACATGATACATCATATTTAATGTGTATCCAATAAATATTATGCATTTACAAAATCAATCATTTGAAATTTTAGATTTCTAGGATAAAACAAACTTAAATCATGAATTCCATCAAGGAAACGATATAATGTTTAACCATATTTTAATATCGTCGTGTAAGAGAGGAACTGGATCTAAGAAAACAATATACATGGTTGTTTACATGATTAATTATTGTTTTAGTTTGAGTTTTACATATTATTTGTAGGTTTTTAATGTTTTTTGACCTTTATAAATAGTTTTTCGTATTTGTGATTTTTGGGACTAAACGGGTCGAACCATAAAAAAGGTGAAGAAACATGTTAAGAGTGCCAAATTCATATTCTCAGCAAGTCTCAAGAAGATAGATTTTCAAACGATTGAGTTTTGCATCTTATCAGTTTGAGCAAATTCTAATCACGTGAAAGATCAAATTAAATGGAGGGCTTTCCTTTAATGGATTGAGCTGAATTTTGGACTCAAAATTTGTAATTTTGAGTTAGTTTTCCAATCCAAGTTGTTTAAAGTAATTTGGAGCTGGTACTAGAGAATTGCACCTGATTTGCTGAAGATACATCGAGATGCTTCATAAAAAATCAAGAGACAGGTCCAAGGCACATTTCTTTCACATACTGGTATTTGAGGAAATACTGGACAAACGACAGAAACAAGGCCCAACCTAATATTTTCTGGTTCATTGCCCCAAAACCGATTTTTCCTAAATCAACTAAACCAATGATGACCTAAGCAAGATCCAACCTTATAAATGCATTTTTAGACCTCTTTAGGAGAGAGAGCCATGCTTTTTAGATCAGTTGTCTAATTCATCATTGATCTCAAAGCTTTTTAGGGGCTTTTCATTGTTTTTCAGTTTTAAGAGGTTCCATAAGAACGTAGAATAATTCTAAACTCCTACTCGTAGTACATGATGTTTTTATTGATTATTTACTGTTGTGATTCTTGTTTAGGGTTTTTTTTTGGTGATCCTTGATAGAGGAGAACAAGAACCAAAGAGATATAAAGCGATTCTTTATTTAAGTCTTAAAGAGATCGATTACAAAGTATGAGTATTGTGTATTAGGTTTTGGATCCTTTAATTAGAGTTTTTCCCTTTGTATTTATAGTTTTCGAATAAAAATATTTCCATATCTTTTATGGATAACTTCTAGTTTCGAGTCTATCGATACAATAAGAATATTCTTTCTACATTGGCTCGTGGCCTTGGGCTTGGTTGTGCGTACTTGGCTATGTCCTTGGTTAACATATTCAACGAGGGAGTTTTTTTATTGTCCCCGGTCTAGCCAAGGCTAGGCTCTAAGGGAATAAAATTACCCCCAACAATTGCCCCTTCTCTTCATTTTCGACGTGTGGAATTTGAAGTGTAGATTCTTTCTGAAGAATTTTTTTTTATCTTAGTTTTCAGATAAGCCTCGTAAAATAAAATATGGTCATAGCCATGGCCTTGATCAGCATAGCTGGTTCTTGTTGCTAGGGCTTCATCCTTGGTGAATCATCTTTGCGTTAGTGTGGCACATCTATCTATGAACTTTAGAGCCTGAACTCTATGGCATAATTTTGGCTTCTTGATTCTAGCCCATTATCAGTACGATTAGATAGATGGAAAAGCGAACAGTCCTCATTCTCTGCCTTTGCTCTTGTCACATCACATCCCTCTCAATCGCTCTCTCCACGCTACCGACGATTTTTTTTTTATTCCGGTAAGTTTTCGTCTTCCGATCACTATTATGTTCAATGTAAAGTCGTCGATTGCTGCTTTTTTTGGACATTGCGATCATTTCTTGAAGTAGTTATGGACAGAACAACTCCTTCGAAGCCCTATATGTCTTTAAGTTTAGCCAAAGTCCTTGCGGCTAGGGCTAAACTTCAGGGACTTCCTTCCTCTGATGTCGACGTTCCTGAGACCTCCAATTCCAACGCTCTGAGAAGGGATGAAGCCCTCTCGATCCTAACTTCCAAGAGGTACAGGGTCAAACCATCAATTGCTTCGGTGTAGGGAGATTTGCTCCAAGAAAGGTTGTTCTCCTACAACATTTCCGACATGATAGAGGAGCAATATCCTCGGGACCTTTATTCCGACCTCATTCAGGTTCGCCTTTATTCCTTAGATCTGTTGTTGCCTTAGTGGTTGGGAATTCTATTTTTGATTATCTTCCTTTACAGGTAGCCACAAATGTCTTTGTGCAGGAGAGGCGGAACGCCAGGGGTACGTCTCAGGCTTCTGAGTTTGATCCTAGCCTAAAGGCCCTGGAGAAAGAGGTGGCTAGGGAGCAATGGAGGGACAATGAGGCGATCAAGAGCCTCACATACTCAGAGGCATCAATCAAGATCTTTCGCAGGAATCTGACCGATGTCAAGGCCAAGACTGAGCATGCGGAGAAGCTGCTGGCTAAGAGGTGGGTGGAGGTTGAGGAGCACTACCAGCAAATCTCGACCCTAGATCGACTGGTGGACACGGCGTCTGAGAGCGCCTTCACCGTTGCCTGCTGGGAGATGGCCAAAGATCCTCTCTTAGGTGACCACTTAAAGTGGGATTTGGAGGAGATCAAGGCCTCTTACCAGCGGGTGACCACTGAGCGGGCCAAGGAGAGTGGCATGTCTGTTCCTGATTTTTCTATAATGTTGATGTCTCTGTTGGCTGATAGGAAATTTGGAGCTGGTTCTTCGGGTGAGACCCCTGAGTCGAAGGCAGAGTGACGCGCATAGATGACCCCTCTTTTTGTTATGTTTCTCTCTTCTTCTTTTTTTGAAGCCATAGCCATGTGGACTTTAAATTTCTTTTTGGTTGTAATATAAACCTTTAATTTTTCTTGTCCTTGGGTGCATATACCCACAATGTATTTTCTGCAACAAAAGTATCTAAGCACTCGTGAGAGTTAGTTAGAAATGAGTTAACGTGAACTCGATAGATACTAGGCCTTTGGACACACGTGCCTTGGTTGGACTCATGGTCCCTGGGCTCATAGCCTTTGGTGAGTTTTGTGAACTTGGTGGGCACTAGGCCTTTGGGCACACGTGCCTTGGGTGGACTCATGGTCCCTAGGCTAAAGTCTGTGATCAGTGATACTAGCCTTTTAGTGAGTATCGTGACTCGGTGGGCACACGTGCCTGTGGGCATACGTGCCTGTGGGCATACGTGCCTTAGTTTTTCTAGTTTTATTGTTACCGACTAGTTTAAAGTTTTTCTGTAGATAGCATGCTAAGATGGACAGGGATGCACATGTTCCATAAGCTTTGCTAGCTCGCATAGTTTGGATGCATTGCATCCACAATCGTTAAAAGCCCGTCCACGTTTTTACCATGCCCTTACGAACATGGTTTTAGGAGTTCGTCCACATTAGATGGACCATAGCTCGGAGCTAGTCTGTATTATATCGATATTTAGCCATGGTTAGGAGCTTATCCGTATTACATGGACCATGGTTAGGAGCTTATCCGCATTACATGGTTTTTAATAGGCTCGTAGCCTTAGTTATATCGATGGAGTTTTTTAGGGACAATGTATACCCCTTTTTCTCTGAAGGACATTATTTATCTGTCTTTCAAATATGTATTTCAAGACCCACAATTTCTTTTGTAAAAGAATAGCCAAGAGCTTTAAGTACATAATTTGAACTTCAAAAAAAAACAAAGGCCGTCGTGTGGCTGAGAAGAAAGGCACCAAGGTTAACGTCGAGGTCTTTTTAACTAGAAGTGGTATTTTTTGAGGTGAAGTGTGTTCCAGCTGTTTGGTTGCTCTCTACCATGCCTGTCTTGCAGTTTGTAAGCCCCATCGTTTCACACTTCTATGATCTTGTAAGGTCCTTCCCAACTTGGCGCTAGTTTTCCGACGGCTTTGTCCTTGGTGCTATCGAACACTCTTCTAAGGATCCAATCTCCTATTGGAAAGTTCGTGTCCTGACCTTTCTATTGTAACTCCTGGCTACTTCTTGCTGGTAACACCAATTCCGCACCATTGCAACTTCCCTCCTTTCTTCAATTGGGTCTAGGTCCAGGGCCCTCAAGTCATCATTAGTTTCTTCATCATAGCAAAGAGTTCTAGCTGTCTTTTTTAGCAAGTTGACGATTGTCTTATTAGTTGATTCTACTTAGCCATTCGACTGAGGATGTTGTGGTGTAGCGAAGCTGAGCTTATTTTCCCATGTCCTACAAAAATCCTTGAACTCATTTCTTGTGAACTGGGGCCCATTTTCTGTGACAATCTCGTGAGGCACTCAAAATCTGCATATGATTCTTTTCCATAGGAAACGTCGTATTTGGACATCTCTTATTTTTCTCAGTGCTTTTGCTTCTATCCACTTGGTAAAGTAATCCGTCATTACCAACGAGAAGACCTTCTGTGAGGGTGCCATAGCGAATTTCCTAACTATATCCATGCCCCCACTTCGCAAAGAGCCATAGTGCACTTATCGGTTTCAAATTTTCAGGAGGGAGCTTGGACAGTTAAGCATGTATTTGGCATTGCTTGAAATTTCACGTGTGGAGCTTTGCATCGTTAGCCACCATTGGCCAATAGTATCTTGCTCTTTGTGTCCTTGGAGCAACACTCCTGCCCCCCGAGTGTGATCCCATCTGCCTTCGTGGAGTTTTTCCAACACGAGCTTCGCTTCGGGCCATCCAAAGCATCTTAGCAATGGTACCCCAAAGGATCGTCGATAAAGGTTTTCTCCAACTAAGCAATACCTTGCCGCTTGTCGTTTTATCTTGATGCATTCGACTTTTAGGTCAGGTAGAGTACCATCTTTGAGATATCCCACTATTGGTGTTCTATAGTCGTACATTAGTTCAGCTGGTGTGGGAATCGAAATTCTCACTGTCAATGTTATGTGGTTCATAGACTCTTTGTAGCCAAAAATCGACAGATCAAGCAGTGAATACGAAAGTTGAAGGATAAAGAATACGAAACAAAGCTGCGAGATAAGATCAAACAAAAAACGTGAGTAAAACGAATATGCGAACATATTACGAGATTCAGGTTAACGAGATTCGTATAGCGAAATTGAGATGAATAGCGAAGTAAAGACAATAAGAAACAGATTGCGAAGCGAGATATATAAAACGACAGTAAAGTAACAGGATTCGTTATGAGAAACAGTTTGAACACGAAAAGAGAATTGTGGATCAAAACATGAACGGATACGAATAACAACAATCGAAGCACGCAAATAACGAAGAGAATATAAGGGGTCTTATTCGAATTCGTGGTCTGAGTGTGCGCGACCGGTGTTAAGCCGGGGCCGCAAGAACTGTTGGCGACGATTACCTGGGACTACAGCGTAGATTCGTAACCTAGTTGAGACGCAGCTCGCTAACGAAAACAAAGTAAGAACCCTAGTTTTTTCTAATTGTTTTGCGGTGACGAAAATTGTGTTGTATATCTCCATCCTTCTCCTTTGCACCCTTTATATAAGTCTTCGTGGGCTTGGCTCGTTTCCTTTTTCGTCCCCGATTTGTGCATATCTTCTCGTGGAAATATTCCTCGCATATATCTTTTCGAGATCCTTCCTTACCTTTTCGAAACTTAACATTTTCGCGAAACCCTGACAGACCGTCATCGTAGATGGGCCGATTCTCGCCCGGAATCGTAAGTGGGCCGTTATCGCGGTTTGGGCCCTTTCGGGTCGTTTCACGGCTAAGTGATCTTTACGATTGGCGCGGGAAACCGTTTCTCGTAATAGTTTCGTAGAACGATAAGGCCGATCGTATAGTTTAGACTCTTCAGGTGTTTAGGTTAACCGTCGTCGTTTTTCACGATCGATATGAAGTCCACAAAGAGTNGACGATCAAGTAACGGTTCGAAGGAAATGACGATCGGAAAGGACGTGGTTCAGTCAATGGATTACGGTTGAACGTTATCCACGTCTCAGCGCCAACCGGCGCCAAGACAAGGCTTCTGTCTTGGCGCCAATTGGCGTCAAGATGGACCTCCGGTCTTGGTGCTAATCGACGTCTACATCGGCCTCTAGTTTAGTTGTCAATCAGTTCCAAGACTCGTTCGTAGGTTTGGCGTCAATCGACGTTTAGACATATCCCCGAAACGACGCGGTTTTCCGATGATCACGGAGGTTTCGCATCGTTCTGAAGTTCATATCGCGAGGTCTTCCGAGAGCTATCCGTAGATCGTGGAAGTTAACTTTAGCATTCGGGTGCCTTAGTTGTTTGCGGTTGGATAGACTTAGTGTCAGATTGGTCACGATTGATTATACTCACAGCCTCGAAACTTGGTCGGGAAGAGATGGCCAGGATGATAAGACTCTCGAAGCTTGAGGATATCCTTGTGATTTTTGTTTCCGTAGGAAGAAACAACGTTTCCATAGTCTTTTTTAGGCATCGATTTCGTCGGGACCGTTTTTGATCCCAACAGTTAGCCCCCCAGCTCGCGAGAACCGTTGTTCTTGCGAGCTTGA
>OVAN01005432.1:0-23516 GCA_900406275.1 Anastatica hierochuntica | reverse complement strand
CCAACTCCAGCTCATCTCCCAAGTTTTCTTCGTCTTCACTATCACTTAGTTCCAGCTCAGCTTCTTGAACAACTCGTATTCCATCATCCCCTCCCCCTTTAAAATGATTTGCCCTCAAATTCGCAGCTCCTACAGTGTAAGGAATCAAGTCAGCGACATTAAAGGTTGAACTCACGGTGTAATTACCTTGAAGATCAATCTTACAGGCATTGTTGTTGATGCGTTCCAGCACTTTGAATGGACCATCTGTCCGTTTGTCCAGCTTGGACTTTCGCTCTTCTGGGAATCTTTCCTTCCTTAGACGAATTAGAACCATGTCTCCAGGCTCTAAAATCAGCTCGCGACGTTTCTTATTGGCATGTCTTGCGTAAGCCTTAGTACTTGATTCAATGTTCTTCTTAACCTTTTCATGCAAAGAAACAATGTACTCGGCCTTGGCTTTTCCATCAAGATTAGCTTATTCTTTCAGAGGTAAAAGGCAATAAATCCAATGGAGTCAACGAACTAAACCCATACACTATCTGAAATGGCGAAAATTTGGTGGTCCTATTGACCGAATGATTATAAGCAAACTCAACATGTGACAAGCAATCTTCCCAAGACTTGATATTTTTCCCGACAATAGACCGCAGTAAAGCAGACAAAGATCTATTAACTACTTCAGTCTGACCATCAGTTCGAGGATGACAAGTAGTAGAAAATAGAAATTTCGTCCCTAATCTAGACCATATAGTCTTCCAGAAACAACTAAGAAACTTAGCATCCTTATCAGAAATAATAGTTCTAGGCATTCCATGAACATTGTACATTAGCTGCTCATTTGACACCAAGGATCCCAAAATCTCTCTTGAACTCCTCCATTCGAGGGAACCCTGCGTCCTTGCCTCCATCACCGCCTTTTAAGTTCCTCTTTTTAATGTTTCTCTCGAGGCTTTGAGTAGATCATCCATGGTGTACCTCACAGACGTGCTGTCTCTTCGCAGGAAAACAAGAGTCCCTCTGATCCTTCTTCAAACCGGAAAGATTAGGGACTGATGCAATCCAAGATCTTCTGAACAAGAATTTCGAGTGTCATATCTGAATTTTCAGAATAGGTTCTTCGAAAATTCAGAGGTGTTTTTCGATGGAATGGAAGTGAGATAGAATTTATTCGAGATCTAGAGAATTAACTCTTTGATGATCTGGAATTGAGAAAGCTTTTAGAGAATTAACTCTTAAGCAATAAGGTTTGTTCAACGATGAATAAGGATTCACTTTCTTAGAAAGAAAAGAGAAAACTGAAATTTGCATAAAACTCTGGATGACCTAAAAGTCTGTGAAAACAAAGTTTAAATACCCTAAACTACTAAGGGCTTTCGAAAATCCTTATTCCAAAAGGAATTAAGAGATTTCGACCTCCTCTTTAAAGTTGGGCTTAAAATTAGGCCCTAAATTAAGAAAATACNAAAATAAGAAAATAAACTAAGTCTAAAATCCTACTAAAACCCATCAGCTATTTCGATTTAATCAAGCTTGAAAACCGAGTGGTTGAAAGTCTTGGTTAAATCCTGGTTTGCTTCTTGATCTGAAATCGAAATTGGTTCTTGAGAAACCAATGTTGCAATTCGGTTCTGAAGCCTTCTTTTCTGAGATCTGGTAACAGGCCCATTGGTGAAAACGAATGGATCTAGAGTTTCTTCAGCCTTGGACTGCGCCAACTCCAGCTCATCTCCCAAGTTCTCTTTGTCTTCACTATCACTTAGTTGTAGCTCAGCTTCTTGAACAACTCGTATTGCATCATCCCCTCCCCCTATAAAAGGATTTGCCCTCAAATCTGCAGCTCCTACAGGGTAAGGAATCAAGTCAGCGACATTAAAGGTTGACCTCACGGTGTACTTACCTTGAAGATCAATCTTATAGGCATTGTTGTTGATGCGTTCCAGCACTTCGAATGGACCATCTGTCCGTTTTTCCAGCTTGGACTTTCGCTCTTCTGGGAATCTTTCCTTCCTTAGACGAATTAGAACCATGTCTCCAGGCTCTAAAATCAGCTCGCGGCATTTCTTATTGGCATGTCTTGCGTAAGCCTCAGTGCTTGATTTNACCTGTTCATGCAAAGAAACAATGTACTCGGCCTTGGCTTTTCCATCAAGATTAGCTTGTTCTTTCAGAGGTAAAGGCTACAAATCCAATGGAGTCAACGGACTAAACCCATACGCTATCTGAAATGGCGAAAATTTGGTGGTCCTATTGACCGAATGATTATAAGAAAACTCAACACGTGACAAGCAATCTTCCTAAGAATTGATATTTTTCCCAACAATAGACCGCTGTAAAGAAGACAAAGATCTATTAACTACTTCAGTCTGGCCATCAGTTTGAGGATGACAAGTAGTAGAAAATAGCAATTTCGTCCCTAATCTAGACCATAGAGTCTTCAAGAAATAACTAAGAAACTTAGCATCCCTATCAGGAACAATAGTTCTAGGCATTCCATACAAACGTACAACATTTGCGAAGAACAAATCAGCGACATGTACAACATTATCAATCTTATGACAAGCAATAAAATGAGCCATTTTAGAGAATCTATGTACCACAACAAAGATTGAATCTCTACCCTGTTTAGTCTGAGGCAACCCAAGCACAAAATCCATAGAAATGTCAACGCATGGGCTCGTAGGAACAAGTAAAGGAGTATACAAAACTTTTGAGCTGTGAGTCGACTTAGCTTGGGTGCAAACGATGCACCTTTTGCAGAACTTCTCCACGTCCTTCCGCATATACGGCCAGTAGAAGTGCTCTTTCAGCACGTGATAAGTCTTATCCACTCCAAAATGTCCCATTAGACCTCCCTCATTCGATTCCTGCTTGGTGTGTATTTTGTTTAGTTTGTGTTGTCCCTTTAAGTGCTTAAGAGACTCATGATCGGTTTGGATCACAAACTCTTTAGGCCAAAGGTAATGCTGCCAAGTTTCAAGAACCCGAATCAGCGCGTATAACTCCTTGTCATACGTTGGATAGTTCAGCTTGGCACCACTGAGTTTTTCGCTGAAATAAGCAATGGGCTTCCTCTCTTGCATCAGTACAACTCCAATTCATACACCAGAAGCATCGCATTCAATTTCAAACGTTTTAGAAAAGTCTGGAAGAACAAGTAATGATGCATTGATTAACTTCCCTTTCAGCTGTTGGAAAGCATCTTCTTGTTCTTTTTCCCACTTGAAACCAACATTTTTTTGATGACTTCTATAAGTGGTGCTGCTAAGGTGCTGAAGTCTTTAATGAACCGACGGTAGAAACCAGCCAGCCCATGAAAACTCCTAACCTCCGCCACATTAGACGGCCTTGGCCAGTCTTTCATGGCTACGATTTTCGACTCATCCACCTTGATACCCTGTGCTGTTACAACAAATCCTAAAAAGATAAGGTGATCCATTCTAAAAGTACATTTCTTTAGATTAGCAAACAAACTTTCCTTTCTAAGTACTTCTAAAACCGATTTCAGATGAGTGATATGTTCAGCCATGTTCTTACTATAAATCAAGATGTCATCAAAATAAACAACAACAAAATGACCTGTATAAGCTCTCAAAACGTGATTCATCAGTCTCATAAATGTACTAGGTGCATTCGTAAGTCCAAAAGGCATAACAAGCCATTCATATAATCCATACTTAGTCTCAAATGCAGTTTTCCATTCATCACCCTCTTTCATTCGAATATGATGATAACCACTACACAAATCAATCTTAGAAAACACACAGGATCCATGCAGTTCATCTAACATATCATCTAAACGAGGAATAGGATGTCGATACTTTACAGTGATATTGTTGATGGCTCTGCAATCGACACACATGCGCAAACTTCCATCCTTCTTTCGTACGAGTAGAACATGTACTGCACAAGGACTCAAACTCTCCCGAATGTGTTGTTTCTCCATCAATGCATCAATTTGGCGCTGCATCTCCTTAGTCTCTTCTGGATTCGCTCTATATGCGGGTTTATTGGGTATAGATGCGCCCGGAACAAAGTCTATTTGGTGCTCAATGCCGCGAATTGGAGGCAGACCTGGCGACATTTCTTCAGGAAAAACATATGCAAATTCCCGCAATTATTTCTTAAGATCACTCGGAAGCTCCGATGAAAGCTCAGCAGAAATTGTTAGTTCCTTAGAAATAACCAAGATCATAGGTTGCGAAAGATGCATAACTTTAGAAATATCACTTACCTTAGTTAGTTGAAGGACCTCTTTCTTACCTACAGATGTCGTGGCTTTTGTGCTACTTCCTGCTTCAAACTTTTGTCGTTTGAGATGCAGTTGATCGGCATAAACCTCTTGAGGCGACAAAGGAGCCAGCACGATCTTCATATTTTTATGTTGGAAGGAATAACGATTCATAAATTCATCATGAACAACCTCCTTGTCGAATTGCCATGGTCTTCCCAGCAGAAGATGACTTGAATCCATTGGGAAAATGTCACAGACCACATCGTCAGTATATCGTCCAATACTTAAGGGAACTGTCACCTGTTCAGTCACCTTAAGGTTGCCATTCTCAGTCAGCCATTGCAGACTATATGGCATGGGGTGTTGCCTCTTTTCCAACCCTGTTTTTCCTACAAAAATTTAACTCGCAACATTAGTACAACTCTCACTATCAATAATTGAACTGCAGACTTTATCAGAAACTAAACAACGAGTATGAAATAAATTCTCCCTTTGATCAGTCTCAGACGGGGTAGATTTTATATCAAGTGATCTCCGTGTGACCAAAAACTTTCCATAAACAGGATAGTCAATGGTCTCTTCCTCAGAATTCGAAGCCTCCTCATCTTCTGACACAAGTTCTCCGCTGTCCAGAACTAGCATCACTTTCTTATTGGTGCATTCACTTGAATAATGGTCGAATCCTTGGCCCCTTAAGCACTTAACAACACGAAATCGAGCAGGGGTGGGTTTGCTCTTGTCTTCGCGTGAGAAGCTCTTCGTTTCCTCCTTTGGCTTGCCGCCAACAACTTCGATTCTGGGAGACCGAAAATTGTTTGGGAAATTCTGTGAGATAGCCTTACTTTTCAGTCTCTTTTCAACAAGATTTTCCTTATGCAGCAACTCATAGATGTCATTGTAGTCATACATCTCCAGATTATCTTGAATGTCACGATTCAAACCAGCTTGAAAACGTACCATTGTAGCATTCTCATCCTCGTCAATTCCAGCCTTAATCATGAGTGTTTCCGTCCCTTGATAATAGTCATCAACTGTTTTCAGACCTTGAGTAAGTCTGCGCAATTTCTGATGGACTTCCTTGCTGTAGTGAGTGGGCAAAAAACGACGTCTCATGAGTGTCTTAAGTTCGAACCATGAAGCAACCTGAGCTTCTCCTGTTCTGCGTCGTGTAGTAACGATCTGATCCCACCTGTGAAGAGCATATCCATCGAATTCAATAGCTGCAAGTCTTACCTTCTTTTGCTCTAAGTAATTATGCACATCAAGGACTAACTCCATCTTGTTTTCCCATTCCAAATATGCATCAAGATCATTCTTTCCTTCAAAAGATGGGATTCTAAGTTTGAGATTTCCCAGGTTATCATCAGCAGCAGGAGTCTGCGTTTGTCTTTGACCTCTCCGAGGGGTGTAATGGCCGAGCATGATATCCTTATCTCGAACCTGAACTCGTTTGTTAGCTGGCCTTTTAGGCGTGGAATACTCAGCCAAATCGTCAAGCAAATCTTCGTCTTCATTTGAGGCAATAGCCGCATAAGAAGTGTCGCCCATAACCTGCTTGCCTTCACATTTCTCCTTCGCCTTTTGAGCAGCCTGCAATTCCTGCACATCACGTTCATTGTTAGAAGAATTCAGAAGGTTAGTTTTATGCATAATTTTAATAACTTTAGCAACAATCGCTTCTATTTGCAACTTATTCAGCGGTACAGGTGGTGGATCTCGCGAGCTTTGCGAATCCTTGTCAGTTCCTGACATGTTTTCCTACAAAAGAAAATTACCAAAACTCAAACAAGTGTTAACTTAGTCAAATTTCCAGCAATAACACTTCGATTTGTGCTTGATAATTGCCAAAATTTCCTGTTTTGCAGAGGAAGTAACTGATCAAACACGAACAAACTTGTTAGATTAGTAATATTTAGCCGAAGCCTCTCAACTCTCTTTGTGTCTCTCGATTTTTGTGGTGTTACTCTTTCTGAAAAGTCTGTGAATCAAAAGCTCAGCAAAGAACAAAACCAAATCAAACCTTAGAGTCAATCCCTAAACCAAGTCAATCCAAATCAAACCTTGCAATCAATTCCCAAAATCCCCCAATTACAGAAAGATAGAGAGAAAAGAATTCAACAGCAAAGGCTTGAAACTTGTAGCGTAAGTTATAGCTGCAACCCCTTTACCACAAGAAGCTGGATTTCTCTTCAGCTTTTTCAGATTTTTTTTCAGCTTTTCCTTTTATTTTTCTTTGTTTTGTCGATATTTTTTTATAAGCTGTTCTTGTATCTAAAGCCTTGAAAAATTAAGAAAGCAGGAAAGAAAAGAAAAAAAATAACCCCAAAAACTGAAAAAAAATTTCGCAGAAAAAGGATGAATATGACTCTAGTTTCTGTGTTCAGATTGCTCTGATACCATTTGATGCAATCCAGGATCTTCTGAACAAGAATTTCGAGTATCAGATCTGAATTTTCAGAACAGGTTCTGCGAAAATTCAGAGGTGTTTTTCGATGGAATGGTAGTGAGATAGAATTTATTCGAGATCTAGAGAATTAACTCTTTGATGATCTGAAATTGAGAAAGATTTTAGAGAATTAACTCTTAAGCAATAAGGTTTGTTCAACAATGAACATGGATTAACTTTTTTAGAAAGAAAAGAGAAAACTAAAATTTGCATAAAACTCTGGATGACCTAAAAGTCTGTGAAAACAAAGCTTAAATACCCTAAACTACTAAGGGCTTTCGAAAATCCTTATTCCAAAAGGAATTAAGAGATTTCGACCTCCTCTTTAAAATTGGGCTTAAAATTAGCCCCTAAAATAAGAATTTAAACTAAGTCTAAAATCCTACTAAAACCCATGAGCTATTTCGATTTAATCAAGCTTGAAAACCGAGTAGTTGAAAGTCTTGGTTAAATCCTGGTTTGCTTCTTGATATGAAATCGAAATTGGTTCTTGATAAACCAAAGTTGCAATCCGGTTCTGAAGCCTTCTTGTCTGAGATCTTGTAACAGGCCCATTGGTGAAAACGAATGGATATAGAGTTTCTTCAGCCTTGGACTGCGCCAACTCCAGCTCATCTCCCAAATTCTCTTCGTCTTCACTATCACTTAGTTCCAGCTCAACTTCTTGAACAACTATTACTGCATCAGGGACTGAGGCAGAGAGACAATTGCTTTTGAAACTAACAACTCTACGTTGATCCAACGAGTTCAAGATCTTCCCATCGAGTAAGCTAGTAAGTTTCGAATTCCCAAGAACGACCTTTGAGACTCTTGTCACATTAATGCATTCTTTAACTCCTTTCCAATTGCAGAGATTTGTTTCTTGCCATGGAATCGAGTTTGACTCATCAATAGATGATTTCAAACTTAATTAGAGCTTCAACGTCGGTTGTTCTCACCGTAGAAATCAATAAGAAAGCTATCATCACTAACAAGAACATATAGAAAAAGAAGGGGCCATTATAAAATCAAATCAAACAAGCATTTTTGTACCCCGACTATATTCAATTTGTGTGCGTGTGGATATCGGTAGAGGCACAACATTTGGAGTGCTTAAAAACCTCGATCCAAATTCACATCAGATTTTCGCTACGTATTTTCCAGGTATATTCGATACCTCGTAGATTAGATTTAAAGTCAATAATTTGCATGGTTCTTGGGAATTAAATTCGTAAATATATTTATAAATCGTTACGAATTCTAACAGTGGTATAAGAGTCTATGTTATATAATTTTGAATAGAGTATATATATATATTGATTTATATGATCTGGAATTTAATTAAAAAAATCCACGGAGGGGGTTAAAAGATTATGTTCTTTGACTTTGTTCAATGTCTTTTACATCGTCACAAGCCATCGGTTTGGTTTACTTTGTAAACCGATCCGTTTGAGCTTTTGATCATGAGTGTTAATTATTTGGCAAAGTCAATTGTCTTAAAACCCTTTGACTTTTATAATTTAATATTCTTCACCAAGTTTAAAATTATTTATAAGTAAATAATCATTATTTATATTTATATATATATATAATCAAGTCTAATTTTATTATTTATAAAATTAATCATTATTATTATTATATATATATATATATATATTGTTGGGGTAAATTTATTCTCTTAGAGTCCGGTCATAGCCTAGACCAAGGAGACATTAAAAAATTCCCTAGTTGTAGGTGATGACCCATGCCATAGCCAAGGACACCATCGCCAAGCCGAGGCCATAGCCGAAGTAGGGTGAATGTCCCCTCAGTCGGTTTAAGATCTTAAGAGATAATGATAAATGCCTTAATGAATCTAGGAAAATATTCCTTTTGTATGATAAACTTGAATATAGGAGTTATCCATAAGATAAATGAAAACCCTAACTCGAAAAGCTATAAATACAAAGGGAAGAACCCTACTTCAAGGATCCAAAACTTTGACACCCAAAACACACATATTGTACTTGATCTCTTTGAATATCAATAAAGAAGAATCGTTTACGAACCTTTTGTATCTCTTCGCTCATCTTTCTTTCTCAAAAACCCCTTAGTTGATTTGTTCTTGTTCTTCTCCATCGAAGAACANAACCCCCCCCCCCCCCCAAACAGTATGGCGCTAGAAGGAGGGGGATTTCAACGAGAACAAAGAAACTAAGATGAGTGAAGCTCACAGCTCATCCAAACCAGAAGAGATCGACATCCTTAGATCTGCATCTATGGAGAAAACGCACATGACCGCCGATGACGTGGCGGTCGCGACGAAACTCCAAGAATACGAGCGGATCGCGGCAAAGCTGAAGAAGTTGGAGGATGAGAACGCGATTCTCAAAGCCTCGACAGTGGAGAGAAGTGTTCAAACACCTGATGCGGGCGCTAAAGGCGACGCGAAGCGTGTCAGGTTCAAGAGGAAGGTTCCATCGATGCAGTCGTTGGACGATACACCGATAACGGTCGCAAAGGAGGCACAAGCATATCAAAATCCAAGCTCGGGTCTGACCCGGACCCTGGCTCCTACCATAAAAACGGCCCTAGCAAACCTCATGAAGGAAGCGCTAAAGAGGTCCATGGACTGGAAGCCATGCTGACAGGAAGGCTTACAGCTATGGAGAATATGATTAAGCACTTGCCACAGTTAGCTCTACCAATCATCAAGAGCGCCCCTAATTCCTATGCTGATACACCGTTTGTCGACGCTATTGCTCTCGGCGAAGTTCCTAAGAAGTTGACGTGGCCAACCATAGCCCTTTACGACGGAACTTCTGATCCTGACACGCACATAGCCAATACCGAAAACGTATGCTCACTGTCTCTATTGGTCACGAGAACTTGGAAGTCTTTATGTGCAAAGGATTTGGAGAAACCCTCACAGGCCCAACGCTGTTGTGGTACTCCAACCTAGCCAGAATCTCCATTGGCTCCTTTGTTGCGCTAACGGATCGCTTCATAGAGCAATTCGCTAGCAGACGCACTCTGAGACGGGACTCAGACGATTTCTACCGAATCAAACAGAGGGAGGATGAGAGTATATGGGAGTACGTTTGAAGGTTCAACGAGGCCAAAGTATCAGTGCCCAACTGCGTCGCCTTTACCGCTATCTCAACCTTCAGGCAGGGGTTGCTGTGTGGCGGTGACCTCTACAAAGACCTCACTAGGCACCCCTGCCGTACAATGGAAGACGTCCTTTCCATGGCTTGGGCACATAGAAAGTGGGAAGAGGATCCTGCCTATCAAGCTCACGTAGCTCCGAAGGCTAGCCCTAAGATCCTCAAGTAAGACAAAGTCCTTAGCAGATAAGCAGACCGACCTCAGGGTCAAATATGGACTGGAGGGAGCAGTAAGAGTCCCGCCAATCTGTGGGTCAAGTCCATGGCAGTCGCCAACAACGAAGAGCGTGTGGCTTTGCCTAAGCCCATCGAAGATGTGTTTACCACGACTCCAACAGAGGTGATCGCGAAGCTAAGGCGTTTCGCCAAGGATGTCCCGTGGCCGCCCAAGCCACGATCTTCCATGTACACCAAAGGAGGAAACTCTGAATGGTGCGGCTTCCACTGAGACTACGATCACCAAACCAAGAACTGCGACAAGAAGTGAAAAACCTCTTAGAAAAGGGGCTCTAAAGGACTTCATTGCCAAGAGGAGTGCTCAGATAACCCAGCAACGCCAACCTAATCTTCCTGAGTCTGCAGAATAATCGGATCCAGAATCACCCAAGCATACTAGGGTGATCAAGTTGATCTCAGGAGAATTCGAGAATCAGGTGAAACCAGGGGCCCGCGCCCCGCAAGGAGTCATGTGTGTTTCGAAGGAGTCAAAAAGGGAAGCATCAGAAGAAGAAGGAATATGCTTCACTCCTTTTCATGGTGGCAAGGGACAACCTACTGATCACGATGCCCTGGTTGTGTCCCTAATCATGGCTTCCTGCATTGTCAAAAGGGTCCTCATCGACAGCGGGAGCTCAACCAATATCCTCTTTGCGCGAGCCGCCAAGGAGATAGGGATTCCAGACTCTGACATCACACGGAGAGAAAGCGTCCTGGTCAGTTTTAGTGGAGAGACAATCTAAACCATCAGGGAAATCACTCGTAGTGTATGGGGAGCGAAAGTCCACTAGCGAACCAGATTTGTCGTCGTAGATTATCCATCGGAATAGAACGCCATCATGGGAAGGCCATGAATCCATTCGATGAAGGGTGTCTATAGCACCCTACATCAGGTTATGAAATTCCCAACCCCTTGAGGAGGAGGGAAATTAAAGGAGAGTTGCAAGATGCTAGGTCCTGCTATGAGATCACTCTCAAAGGAAAGCCAACGCTTCCGACACCGGTTTTGGCCAAGGCCAATACTCACGATGAAGAGCCAAAGATCGAACAGCTGGATGAAGTCTCCTTGGTCGAAGGTGATTCCATCAGGAAACTGAAGATCGGCTCGCGTCTCTCCTCGGGCCTAAAGGAAAGGCTGATAGGTTTTGTTCAATCTAATCAAGACTACTCGCCTGGTCGCATGCGGACATGCCAAGGATCGACCCTAGCATCATCTCGCATAGATTGATGGTCGACCCAGACCACCCACCGGTGAAGCAGAAAAGAAGGAAGTTCGCCCCAGAAAGAGATGACATCATCAACAAGGAAGTAAGCAACCTCCTCGAAGCAGGATTCACACCAGAGGTACGATATCTTGAATGGGTAGCCAACATGTTAGTGGTGAGGAAGAAGAATGCGAAATGGAGAGTCTGTATCGACTTTACAGATTTCAACAAGGCTTTTCCAAAGGATCCTTCCCCTCTTCCACACATCGACAAGCTAGTCGATGCCACCGCAGGATACCAACTCATGATTTTCATGGATGCCTTCAGCGGGTACAATCAAATCTTGATGCACCCCAGTGATCAAGAGAAGACAGCGTTTATGACGTCACAAGGGATCTATTGCTACAAAGTCATGCCCTTTGACCTCAAAAACGTCTGGTCCACCTACCAAAGGCTGGTCAACCGGATGTTTGTCGAGCATATCAGTCAAACCATGGAAGTGTACATCGATGACATGCTGGTAAAATATTTACTAGCGGAAGATCATATTCTACACTTGCACCAAGCCTTCGACACACTCCGGAAATACAAAATGAAGCTCAACCCATCCAAGTGTTCGTTCGGCAACTATTCATGCCAATTCTTAGGATATATCGTCACTCATCGCGGAATCGAAGCTAATCCGGGCAAATAAGAGTGATCCAAGGGATCCTAACGCCACAAACTCCCTGGGACGTCCAAAAGCTAACAAGAAGAATGGAGGACCTTAGCAAGTTCATCTCAAGGCTATCAGAAAAGTCGCATCCTTTCTTTGAAGCCCTCAAGAGGGGAAAAGAATTCGTATGGGATGAAAACTGCAAAGAAGCTTTGGCGGCCCTAAAAGATTATTTATCCACACCGCCATTGCTATCTAAGCCTAAAGACAAAGAACCTCTGCTGTTGTATCTCACTGTCTCCGATCATGCCGTCAACGGCGTCCTCGTGAGGGAGGAAGCCGCCATCCAGCATCCTGTTTACTATATAGTAAATCGCTTTTGGATGCAGAGACGCGATATAATCACCTGGAAAAGTTGGCCTTGGCCTTGGTTGTAGCAGCCTGAAAACTAAGGCCTTACTTCCAAGCGCATATGATCGTACTAGTAACCTCCGCTCCAATCAAAGCTGTCGTACACAAGCCATAAGTGTTGGGTAGGTTAGCCAAATGGGCCATAGAGCTGGGAGAGTACAACGTAGTCTTCAGGACAGCCACCACTATAAAAACTCAAGCGCTAGCAAATTTCATAGCTGAATTCGCACCCATTATGGATCCGTTGGTGAAGGAGGAGGTACATACTCTCCAAACCGAAAGATCAGATGAAGAATGGATATTGCACGTAGATGGCTCCAGCAACGCCAGGGGAACGAGCCTTGGAATTGTATTGACCTCACCCCATGGCGAGAAATAATCTTGGGCAGTACGATGCAAATTCAGAGCTACAAACAACGAAGCTGAGCATGAGGCCCTTATAGCGGGGCTCACATTAGCAAAGGAATTGGAGGTCGAAAGATCACGATCCACAGTGATTCTCAATTGATCGTCAACTAGATCCAAGGCGATTATCAAGCCAGCGACGCGACCAAGGACAAATATCTCACGATGGCGAAGGAACTCATAGCAGACTTTGAGGAGTTCAAATTGCACCAAGTACCATGGGAAGAGAACAACCAGGTCGACGAGTTGGCCAACCTTGGATATGCACTGCAAGCTACCGAAAGCGTCGATATCCTTTTGCTAATGTTGTAATGGCCAGCCATTGCTAAAGAGGTACTCACCACATAAGTGGAATCGGACAGTGGCGTCACCCAAGAGTCCACTAAGACAGCATACGACTGGAGAACACTGATAATAAGATAACTCAGAGATGGGACCCTACTGGAACTCAAAGCCGAATGCATCAAGATCAAATGACAAGCTGCAAGGTATTGCCTAATCGGGGAAAACATCTATCAGCGATCCTTTGGGGGACCATTGCTAAGATGCTTTGGATGGCCTGAGGCAAGACTCGCCTTGGAGGAACTCCACGAAGGNCACTCGGGGCGGGGGGGGGGGGGGGGGTGGGGCAGGAGCCTTGCTCTAAGGACACAAAGAGAGGGATACTACTCACCAATGCTAGCAAACGATGCAAAGATGTATGCACGTAATTGCAAACAATGCCAGGTACACGCTCAAGTGTCCAAGCTTCCCCCCGAGAACCTGAAGCCAATAAGAGCATCATGACCTTTCGTGAAATGGGGCATGGATATAGTTGGGAAATTCGTTGTGGCACCTTCACATAAGGTTTTTATGCTCGTGATGACGGACTACTTCACCAAATGGGTAGAGGCAGAAGCATTGAGTCTAATCACAAACATCCAAATACGGAGTTTCCACTGGAAAAGAATCATATGCATGTTTGGAGTGCCCCACGAGATTGTCACATAAAATTGGCCCCAATTCACTAGAAATGCTTGCAAGGAATTCTGTGAAACATGGGAGATTAAACTTAGCTTCGCCACGCCCCGTCATCCACAGTCAAATGGCAAGGCAGAATCAACTAACAAAAACATCGTCAACATGCTGAAGAAAAAGTTGGACGCAAGAAAAGGACAATGGGTTGATGAGCTCCCTAGCGTGCTATGGACTTACTAGACAACAACCAAATCTGCCACCGTCGAAATACCGTACTCCATGGTCTATGGCACAAAGGCAGTCATTCCGGCAGAGATCAGCGTCAAAAAATCCAGAACTCTCTGCCATGATGAAGAAACGAACGATAAACTGATGAACCTAGAACTGATTGAGGAAAAAAGGGATGCTGCGATGGTGCGCAATTGGTGTTATCAACAAAAAAGTAGCCAGAAGCTACAACAGAAAGGTCATAATGCGGACTTTCTAGAAAAAGACTAGGTCCTAAAAGAGTGTTTGATAACACCAAGGTAAAAGTCGTTGGAAAGCTAGTCCTAACCTGGGAAGGGCCTTATAAGATCATAGAGGTACGAAATGACGGAGCTTACAGATTACAAGACAGGCATGGGAGAGAGCAACCAAACAGCTGGAATGCCCTCCACCTCAAAAAATATTATTTCTAAGTAAGGGGGCCTTGGTGAAAGCCTTGGCACCCCTTCTCAGTGATATTTTTGTATTTTGTATCATTTTTAGTATTATTTTTGATGGTTTTCAATCTCTTTTAACTCATTTAAAAGCTTTAGTATTAGTTTTAGTCTCATTTAGTTTAGATTGATCATCATAGAGTCTTAGGCTATATTTGGTATTTTGCATTGCATTTCTTTAGAACTTTTAGGTACTTTGGAGCTCAATGGATGGATTGAATGTTGCAGAAGGAATGGAACTTAAAGAATCATGAAGAAAATGTTCTTGGATGCAAATGGGTAGATGTTAGATGAAGAACCGACCAAAGTTTCTTAAATATTAGATCATATGGAAGCCTTACCGTGATTTGGTTGAGCTTTGACTTAGAAAAATTATAGGAAATTGAGTTAGCTTCGTTTTGGCGGTGGTTTCAGTTCATTCCGAGCTACGGTCCAAAAGTTATGGGTGAAATACTAAAGACATGTCAGAAACCCGGTGACCTAAGCTGAGAGATTGTGGACTGCCAGCCAGAAGGCCCTGAACCACTAGGAATGCTTGCTGAGAAGGTTGTCTGTTTGGATAGAGGTTGTGGACCGCCAGCCAGAGCCCCCCGGATCGCCAGGAACCTCCAGAAACACCAAGTTTTTGTAGATTCGACTCGGTTTGTCCCGGGTCGATCCGATCCGATTTGTGTAGTATAAATACACTTCTAAGACTTGTAAAAACCCTAAGTTTGATATCTTTTGAGCCTATTTTAGCTAAGAACAAAACCTTTATTTTGAATCTTTACAAACCTTTAAGAAAGTTTGGATTTTTCATATCTCTTCTCTTTCTTAATGATGATTATCATTGGTTCTATCATTCTTATGAGTTTCTTAGCTATGTGTGAGTAGTCTCATAGATGTGGATTGTGGGTTAGTAGATTTAGGAATAATCGAGAGTTTATTAATGATGTTTGATGCTTAATCTTTGTAGATTCACATGTTTAGGGGTTGCTTAATGCTAGATTAGGCTTGGGAAAGTTGAATATAGACTTTAGGAATTTCACGCCCGGAAGGTGTTCAATGAAATTTCCAAGAGAACTTTAAACATGCTTTTCATTCTCAACCTATGGGAATAGTTGATTGAGATTATTTGTTGGCTCATAGGACTTATGCTTAATGATCATTAGTTGCTTAATTATCATCGAGAGATTTGTATGATTAAGTGATTAGTGAATGGATTAGTCTCATGGGAATGAGTCAATTGACTTTGATTGGTTCTTGCCACTGAATGGTTCTTATTGCATGATTGAGCATCATTAATTAGCACTTGATCTCCTTATTTCAATTATCTATCCTATGATCCACATCGCTTTATCATCATTTGCGAACTTCATCTTTTGTGTTGTTTAGTTCTTGTTTTTTGAGTTTCATATTGCTTAAGTAGTTATTAGTTCAACCTCAATCCCTTATATTGGTTTAGCTTAACCATAGAATCTACATAGCTTAATGCGTTACGAGATCCTAAAAACCATGGCCGAAAGGTCATGGCGTAATTTGGACGAGTCCCTAAAAACCATGGTCGAAAGGCTCTGGCGAAATGCGGGCCATATCCTAAAGATATTAGATGCAATGCATCAAAACTAATGGATATGTGCACCCTGTCAATTCTAGTACGTGACTCATAGAAAAACTTAAAATTGGTTGGTCACAATAAAGCTAGCAAAAACTCTAACACACGGTGTCAATAAGGCTTTAGCCCATGGACTAAATTTCAAAACAAACCTTGTGCCCACATGCTTAACGCCTACCGGGAAAACCACCCACAAAAAAGAAAGGGCTAGTACCACTGATCACAGACTCTAGCCCTGGATAAAGGCCTTGTGCCCACCGAGCTCACGATAGCTCTTTTTCTAGCTAACACTAACGATTGTCTAGATGTCTTTGTTGGAGAAAAAAAAACTCAAAAGGAAGTTTGTGCATAAAGAAGGGCAAGGAAAAAGACAAGTGATGTACAAAAAAAGGAAAATAGTTAAAAGCCAAACAATCATGGCTTCAAAAAAGAAGGGTAACATAAAGTCTATCACGCTCCATTCTCCACCAACAGCTCAGGGGCTTTTCCAGAAGGGCCAGCTCCAGTCTCCCGGTCGAAAAGCAGGGTCAGCAGGGTCACGGAGTAGTCAGGAGAGGCCACTCCACCTTCTCTGGCCTGCCTGGACGTCTCCTGTTGGTAGTTCGCTTCCAACCTGTCCAGATCCCACTGCAGATGGCGTCCTTGGTTGAGGTTCTTGGCCATCTCCCAGCGAGCGATGGCGTCAACACTCGCATAAGAAGCATCCCTCTGCTGCTCCAAAGACTTGACCTGCTCAAGAAGATCAGTGACCTCATTCTTGTGCACAACCACTAGCTCCTCCGTGTACTGAGCCCTGCATGTGGTATCCTGCGGCTTTCTGAGGGCCTCCACAACCTTCTTCCGCTCCTTGGCCAGCTCCTGCTTCAAGGCTCTTTGAGTGGGATTTAGCTCAGGAACCTAAGCCGGACCCTGGTGCTCTGTTTTTTAAGAACAAAGATGGCCGCTGAAAGCTGCAAAAAGACGGTTGTAAAAGCGATTCCAAGCCACCATCACTACAATAAAAAAGAGAGAAAGTAAACTTGCATGAGATAGGTGTAAGGGTCCCGGGAAGAACGGTGCCGATTCTCTATCATCTCCGAGAGGTTGTACGTGTACAGCTCTTCCCGGAGATCGTCTCCGACCGCTCAGCCTTCCCTAGGATTAGCCCTAGGCCTTTTCGAAGGCGGAAGCGGAAGGGTCCCGACCCTCCTGGAGCATTAGAGCCGGGAGACGAAGGAACGTTAACGACATGAGACTCGAGAGCTTGAAGCTTGGCCTTAGCTACCAAGGTCTTGGCCAAAGCAGAAGACAGAGGAGCCCCGAATAGAGTTTTTCTATCCATAACTACCATTCAAGAAGACCGCAATGTCCGTAAACCAGTAATCGACAACTCTATACTAAATGGGACATTATTCAGAAGACGAAAATTTACCGGAACTGGAGAATCGGCGGTAGCGTGAAGAAGCGTTGAAGAAGAGAGAAACATGATGTGACAAGAGCGATGACAGAAAATGACCAAGACTCTTCGCTTTCCCGCTTATTTAACCCTAGAAATAATGGGCTGGAAGCGAAAAGCGAAGTCCAAACCATGCCATGAAGTTCAAAGCCCAAGAGATCATCTAAAAGATGCGGCCCAATAAGCATTAATGAAAGTCGCAAAGAGTGACGCCATTGCAGCGAAGAACTGGCAATGCCAAGGAAGGTCATGGCTGAAGCTACACTCTAATACTTTATTTTACACAAAGTCGATCCCAGCACAAAGGAATGAACCAAAATCTCTTAAGACATGATCTACTCTTCAAATTCAACACGTGGAAAATGAAGAGTTGGGGGCAACTGTTAGGAGTAAATTTATTCCCTTAGAGTCCAGCCATAGCCTAGACCAAAGATACATAGATAAACACCCTAGTTGTAGGTGATAACCCAGGCCATAGCCAAGGATACCATCGCCAAGCCGAGGCCATAGCCGAGGTAGGGCGGATATCCCCTAAGTCGGTCTAAGTTCTTAAGAAATAAAGACAAATGCCTTAATGAATCTAGGGAAATATTTCTTTTGTGTGATAAGCTCAAATATAGGAGTTATCCATAAGATAAATGGAAACCCTAACTCGAAAAGATATAAATACAAAGGAAAGAACCCTAATTCAAGGATCTGAAACTTTGAAACCTAAAACACATGTATTGTACTCGATCTCTTTGAATACCAATAAAGAAGAATCGTTTCCAAACCTTTTGTCTCTTTTCGCTCATATTTTTTTCTCAAAAACCCCTTAGTTGATTTGTTCTTGTTCTTCTCCATCGAAAAACATCCAAAAATCCACATATATATATATATATATTAAATATATATATATATATATTTAATTACATAATAGATATGTATAAATAATATTTATTAATTTATAATAGATATAAATTTTAAATATAAAATTGAATTAAAATTTTTGGTTCCTCAAATATTATCAAGTTGTTAATGTCTTTCCAATCTTGCCAACTGTCAAAACTTGTTTCGTTGTGTGATGGGTCTGGCAAGCAGGGCGTCCACAATTACATGAGTAAGGCAGATGGTAGTGGTTACCATATGAAAAGAGATGGGTTCATTTGACTAGGCTATCAAAACGGTTTTGGACTTAGAGACATAGTATTGGATTAGACATAAGATGTCATCCACAACCAAGAGTTATATTGGATATAATTAGCAATGGGGTTACTTACCTAAATAATTGGAGTTCGGATGATAGGCCAAAGCTCACTCGAATTCCAGTGAAATATGGATCTTGGATCACTATATTTATTTTGAGGGATTGTTTTAAATATATTGTGAGTTTTCTCAATTGTTGGGAATACTCAAATCTCATGAACATCATATTAACCTAAGCTTTTCTTTCCTGCCAGTTATGTCATACCCTCTAAGTTCCTCTTCATTGCGATATGTTCTTTAGAAGAACATATTGGATGAGTCAAACCTCCTTACGCAATTAGAAGGTCTGGAGAAGAAAACTTTTGAGATTTCTTCTCCCGATATTTTTGTTATAGAAGTAAATGTTACTACTTCTGGTTCTACATCTTGGGTACTGGATACCGGTTGTGGTGCTCTAATTTTTACAAATATGAACGGCCTCAGCAATAATAGAACTCTAGAGAAAGGACAAGTTGACCTACGAGTTGCTAATGGAGCAAAAGTTGTTGCCCTAGCCATAGGAGCATATCCTTACCTTCAATTATGGTTTTAGAACTCAAGAATTGCTACTATGTACCTGCCATAAACAAGAATATCATCTCAATTCCATGTTTAGACATTGAAGGTTTTGAATTCTCGATCAAAAACAAATATTGTTCTTTCGATTATGGTGGTATATGCTATGGTAGCGCTCCATTAGAGAATGAACTTTATGTTNATATGCTATGGTAGCGCTCCATTAGAGAATGAACTTTATGTTCTTGATCAAAACATGCCAGTCTATAACATTAGTACCAAAAGATTTAAGTCTAACGACTCAAATCGAACTTTCCTTTGGCATTGTCGTTTAGGCCACATAAATGAGAAGCGCATTCAAAAGCTTCATAGTGATAGAGTTTTGAACTCATTTGATCATGAATCATATGAAAAATGTGAATCTTGTTTGTTGGATAAAATGACTAAGGCTCCTTTTACTGGACACAGTGAAAGAGCCAATGAATTATTGGGATTCATACATACAGATGTGTGTGGACCAATGAGCATAAACGCCAGAGGAAACTTTCAGTATTTCATCACATTCACTGATGACTTCAATAGATATGGTTATGTTTATCTAATGAAACATAAATCTGAATACTTTAAAAAGTTCAAAGAGTTTCAGAATGAAGTACAAATCCAGCTTGGCAAAAAAATAAAAGCACTTCGATCTGATCGAGGAGGAGAATATTTGAGCCAAACTTTTAGTGATCATCTCAGAGAATGTGGAATTGTTTCACAGCTCATTCCTCCAGGAACACCACAGTGGAATGGTGTATCTGAAAGGAGAAATCGAACTTTATTAGATATGGTTCGATCAATGATGAGTCATGCAGATCTTCCATTATCCTTTTGGGACTATGCTCTAGAAACGTCTGCGTTTACGCTGAACAGATGTCCATCTCAATCAGTTGAAAAGAAACCATATGAGATGTGGACAGGAAAGGTTCCTAATTTGTCTTTTCTCAAGATTTGGTGTTGTGAAGCTTATATCAAAAGGGTTATTACTGATAAGCTTGGACCTAAATATGATAAGTGCTACTTTGTTAGTTATCCTAAGGAAACTAAAGGTTATTATTTTTAAAATCCTACCGAGAACAAAGTGTTTGTTGCTCGAAATTGTGTTTTTCTGGAAAGAGAATTTCTTTCTAAGAGAAACCGTGGGAGTAAAGTAGTACTCGAAGAAGTTCAAGAACCACAGGAAAATGTTCCGACTTCTCATGAAGAACGTCGATTGGATCTACAAAGAGTTGTAGAATCCACATATGTGGAACCTAAGGTACATAGGTCCGAAAGGAGCCATCACGAGCCCAAAAGATTTGCAGACTGGGTAATGGATCATCATAATCTCCTAATGATAGAAAGTGATGAACCTACGTCATACGAGGAAGCAATGATGGGCCCCGACTCTGATAAGTGGTTAGAGGCCGCTAGATCCGAAATGGAATCCATATCCGTTAACAAAGTATGGACTTTGGTTGATTTGCCTGATGGTGTCAAAGTTGTTGAGTTCAAATGGTTTTTCAAGAAGAAAATGGACATGGATGGTAATATTCAGATATACAAAGCAAGATTGGTAGCTAAGTGTTTCACACAGATTCATGGTATTGACTATGATGAAACCTATTCTCCAGTCGCAATGCTTAAGTCCATTCGGATTCTCCTAGCTACTGCTACCTATCATGATTATGAGATATGCCAAATGGATGTGAAAACCGCTTTCGTTAATGGTTATCTTGAAGAGGATGTGTACATGACACAACCTGAAGGTTTCACAGTTCCTGAAAGTGCTGGGAAGGTATGCAAGCTTCATCGTTCCATTTATGGTCTGAAGCAAGCATCCCGGAGTTGGAATCTTTGTTTTAATGAAGCAATCAAAGAGTTTGATTTTATTATAAATGAAGAAGAACCATGCGTATACAAGAAGACTAATGGGAGCGCAGTTGCATTTTTGGTATTGTATGTAGATGACATACTGCTCATAGGAAACGATGTTTTTTTGCTTCAGTCTGTCAAGACTTTGCTAAGAAGTTGTTTCTCGATGAAAGACATGGGAGAAGCCGCTTACATTCTTGAAATAAGGATTTATAGAGATAGATTGAATAAGCTTATCGGACTGTGTCAGGATACTTATATTGATAAAATCTTACACAGGTTCAAAATGCATGATTCCAAGAAAGGTTTTCTACCAATGTCACATGGCATAGTTCTTAGCAAGACTCAGTGTCCTTCAACACCTGATTAGCAAGAGCGCATGAGAAGGATTCCATATGCTTCTGTTATAGAATCCATCATGTATGCCATGTTATGTACTCGACCAGATGTTGCATGTGCTTTGAGCATGACGAGCAGATATCAGTCTGATCTAGGTCAGAGTCACTAGATGGAAGTTAAGAACATCTTTAAGTACTTAAGAAGAACTAAGGATAAGTTCTTAGTTTACGGACGAAGTGAGGAACTTGTTGTGAGTGGTTACACGGATGCCAGCTTTTAGAAAGACAAAGATGATTTCCTATCACAGTCTGGGTTCATCTTTTGCCTAAATGGAGGAGCAGTGAGTTGGAAGAGTTCCAAGCAGAGCACCATCGCAGACTCTATAAATGAGGTTGAGTGCATAGCTGCTTCCGAAGCAGCTAAGGGGTTGTTTGGATTAGGAAATTCATTACATAACTAGGTGTGGTTCTTAGTATTTCTGCCCCAGTGGATCTTTATTGTGACAACAATGGCGCCATTGCACAAGCAAAAGAACCTAGATCACACCAGAAATCCAAACACATTCAAAGACGTTATCACCTCATTCGTGAGATTATTGATAGAGGAGATGTGAAGATTAACAGAGTTCCAACGGATGCAAACGTAGTTGATCCTTTGACAAAACCTCTTCCGTAGCTTAAGCATGAAAGTCATACTGCTGCAATTGTAATTTGATTTTTAAAGATGTGATCTCAATTCTAGTGGGGGGTTTTATTTTAAGATATGATGTTCATGTTTACATATATTTGATTTATTTCAAATTAATGAAATTTGTTTCAGTATTATTTAGTCATTGGAATATTGAATAATAGTCTCAAAATAATTTATGTCATTGGAATATTGGATCATCAAGTACGTGACTTGATCATGAAACCCTATAAGGGAGATGACATAAATTATTAAGGTCCATAATTAGGTTATTAAGCAGGGACATTAATAGCTATGAATGACTAATATGTGAGGTGGCTGATGACTAAGTTTCATGGAGTCATTGATATGTTGTATTAAAGTCAATCACATAGATATATGTGTTAGAGAACACAATATTGGACATACCCGCTATGAGAACTCTACAGGATTGTTATATGGATGTCATTAGAGTTTCTCATTACAACTATAGAGTATAGTCCTTTGACTTGAATTCATCGTGTTTCCTTATACATGGATTGATCCACTTTGCTTTGTCAAACGTCGGCCGTGACATGTGATTATAAAGACATTGATTGGGTGTATTATAAAGTGTATAAGAAACATGGATGGAACAAGAAGGAATTTGTCCCTCCTATATAATGGGGGAGATATCTCTGGGCCTATCGAAGATTTTATATTGAGAAATGCATGGTCGTGCTCAAACAAGGTGAATGTCAGTCGTTTGTTTAATCAGTATAAATCAGAGTTCGGTAAAAAAGGTTTGATTGTATAAGGATGACATTGTTTCTTGCGTTATGGTCAGATCGAGGTATACGGAAAAAGGGATTATAGGAATATATGATTCCAGTACAAGTGGGAGATTGTTGGGAATGTCCTGAAATAATTTGTACTTTACTCTAAATAAAGTTGTAGTGTCGAGGTTTGACACATCGTATAATATTAGGGGTTATGATGTTTTGCTAGACACCACTCATAGTCTATGGAAGGTCCATTGCTAATATCATACGATCTTATTGGGTCACACACCTAAGCAAATAAGATCAAAATATTTTTTGGGTTTTGAAATTTTATTTATCATATATATATAATTGGTCAACAAAAATTTTTAAAAAAGGAAAAAACTAATGGGCTTGGCCCACTTGGTAACATGCAACGTCGGTTGCATTGTACATATATATAATTTGCCTATAAATTAAACAGAGACAAATTGTTTGTCTATTTTGAGATCTGATCTCAACGGCGCTAGCACCCCGATTCGATCCAATTTGTGTGTGTGTGAATACTGGCAGAGGCATCAAATTTGGAGTTCTTAAAATCTTCGATCCAAATTTAGATAAGACTTTCGCTGCGTATTTTTTAAGTATATTCGATACCTCGTAGATTAGATTCACAATCAATAATTTGCATGGTTCTTGAAAGTTAAATTTATAAGTATATTTATAAATGTTATGAACCATTTGATGGCTGACATAACCATTAGTCTGTTGG
>OVAN01005431.1:0-23518 GCA_900406275.1 Anastatica hierochuntica | reverse complement strand
GAGATGGGCTTTCATCTTATCGCAGGCCCAAATGGGAAAAGGAGAAGTGGTACGTTTTGGAACTCAGGGGAAGATTGAAGGCGGTCCCCACAAAGTTGATGTGGCAAAATGAGGAGTTTTGGCTTTTAGATGATGTGGCAGCATGTGGGCTTATAATGACTTCTTTTTAATTAGTTAGATAGATCTTGATAAGATATGGTATATTACCTAAAATGCCATTAATCCTAATAAATTTATTAATGGCATTTAGGTTTTTAATATGAATCATAATTATAACTAATATAACTTCTATATATGTTCAATGATATTCCTAAAATTTTGCATCCAAACAAACTAAAAAAAAATTCATAATTAATATACCAAAATTGTTTTAAATTGGTTTTAAAAAATATAGTATTTTGGTTGCTTGGACATTAGTTATTATTTTAATTCTTTATAAAATTTATTAATTATATATTTTTAAAATAATAATATTACAATACTTATATTTTCAAAATAAAATTTATTTAAAAAATACAAAAACATAGAGTTACAAAATTAAAAACTTATAAAATTATAAAAATAATTTAAATAAACTATAAAAAATTAAAATTAGTCATCTGATTATTTTAGAAAAAACTATAATTTATAGTTTCTCCAAAATAAATAAAATTGAAACACAAGGTCAAGCAGACCGGGTTGAAGGACAAATTTGTACTGAGGCTACAAGATCTGATGGGATAATGTGTCGAATAGATGGATCTTGGAAACAATCATATCCCACTTCCGATCTTGGTTGGGTTTGTCGAGGCAATGATGATTCTATAATCTTAGTTGGAGCAAAGTGTTTTCGACGAAGTCTTTCGCCTTTGCACTCGGAGATGGAAGCATTGCTTTGGGAAATGGAGGAGCTCCATTCACGAAGAGTTAATTGCCAGTTTTTTGAGACGGATTGTACAAAGCTTTATAACATTTTACGAAATTCAAGTGACTGGTTGGCTTTCTTTTTACTCCTACAAGACTTCCAGCGCCTACATGGGTATTCCCCCAAATTCACACTCTCAACTATTCCGCGTACGGTGAATACACAAGCAGATTATCTAGCCCGAAGATCACGAATTAATTTTTCTGATTATATTTTTGTAGACTCTTCTCCTTCGAATTGAGCAACCAATTCTAGAGTGACTTCCTGATTAACATGTGATTGACAAAAACAATTTTTGAAATTACCCTAAAAACTAAAGTTGATAAGTTAGTAAAAGATTGATTCCCTTACCTTAGATGCCGTGTATTTGTTTTTATTTTAATACAACTTTTTCAATATTAGATTAATTGATATTGAATAATTCTCAAATTGAAAAAAAAATCATACTTAAAATAAAATATATACATATTAAATTTGTTTTTGTTAACTTAATATGTAAACTAATTTACATATAAATACATTCACAAAAATTTATTATATTATATAATATTAATAAAAATAAATTTAAAGTTAACAATTAAGTATATAATTAACAAAAATTTATAATGAATTGAAAAATATGGTCAATCAGAAGTTGGATCTATAAAATTATGTTTTTAAGTTTTCTAAAACCAAATTTAATTATGTTTTTCCGACTAGTGTTGGAAGTGTTACAATTATTTAGTTAATAAAGTACAAAAATGAAAACATAGCAAATTCTAACTTATGAAAATTTAAAAAATAGATGTATTATACACAGAATCAACGTCTCTTTTGCACAAAACTATCAAATGAAAAACCAATATGACTTATAAACAATTAAAAAACATGATTAATCAGAAAGTTAATACATAAATAAAATAACACCCGCGGGATCGTGCAGGTCAAACTCTTGCTTTCCTGTTAATATTAGATTTTGTTTGAAAAAGTATTTCAAAAATTAAATGATTCAAGAGAAAACTTAGCACCCTTACTCTTCGTCGCAGTAGATTTGAAGATGATACAAAATGAAGATAAGAAGAAGAAGAAGATATCTTCATTTGAAGTCTCACTTTAAGTATTTTGGTTATGTTTAAGTTTCAGTTAAAGAGTAAACTAGTTTGTATGTAAAGCCGAACCAATACTCAAACATGTAAAAGGCATGTGTTGCCCGAGGAAAACAATCAATCAGATTTTCATTCTCTTTTTCAGTCTCTCTCTCTCTCTCTCACGATTCTCTGCATTATATACGTCACATTGTTGGGAACCAAGATCTTTGAGGTGATCGTTCTCTATCTTTAATTATCTTCTAGGTTGGTATCTCTCCATTCTTCGGATCCTTCAAGATCTTAAGTTTGGATTTATCCGTTTACAAATTTCATTGTTTCATTAGTATCATAGTTGTTAGCTCCTTGGATCATCTTCGAAAATGGTTGAAACTCGCCAAACCACCATGATCGAGTTGAGCAAAAGTTTAGAGGAAGTCACGTTGCACCAGGATGAACCAAAGAAGGATATGGACAATCAAATAGCTGGTTTGAAAGATTTCATGACCCAGTTGGTCTCTGCATAGTTCACAAATCCTGAGAAACGCCCTGTGGAATCGTCTCCATCATCATCCTTGCCGGAGTATGTAGTTAAATGCGTCGATGAAGTTGCCAAATCCACCTGATCCACGTCAAGCAGTTCATTTTATGGCACATGATTAAACCATCAGTGTTGCTAGACCATCTTCTCTTCCTAATGGTTTGAGCACTCAATTATCAAAGATCGGTTTACTTTGATGGATCTATGCTTTAAGAGTGGATCTATATATGTGATCATTTTTTCATGTTGGATAGTACTCCTGCAGACCACAAGATTCATTTATCAGGCTTGCATACAACTGGAAAAGCGATACAATGGAACCATAACTATATTGCAAACAAGGATGGTGAGTTTCCACAATGGACTGAGCATGTTGTTATTATATAAAAAAAGTTCAGTGTGTTATATGATGATCCTTTATTTGAGTTGGTTAGCCTGAAATAGAACGAAGAACTGGTGGAGGTTTACCAGGCTAAATTTGAGTGTGCTTTGACAAGGCTTTCCTTACCTGCTTCCCAAGCTCTCATCATATTTATGACCAACCTTGATACCCACTTAGCCCTTCATGTGAGACAGTTTTTAGTTTATGATGTCTCTGAAGCTGCAAAAATAGCCAAACTTCATGAAACCTACATGTTACATACTCAACAAAAACACACAAAGCTCCCTTCAGTCCCTACTCAAAAGGTCGTAACCCCTCTACAAACTACCAGAAATCAAATTCTCAAAACACTTATAAACCCTCAAACACTCTCCTTCTACTTCCAACACCTAATTACCCACCTAAATTAAACAAAAATAAACCAGCCATGAAGTTTTCTTATGGTGAAATGCAAGAAAGGGAAAGCAGAGGCCTTTGTATGTATTATGATGAATCTTATTTACCTGGTTATCACCTGAAGCACAAGAAGATGCAGGTTCTCTTCTTAGAATGTGGAGATGAAGAGCTTTCTGGGAAAGATAAGNGAAACCCCCCCCCCCCCCCATTTTTTTCAGTTAATGCTCTAGATGGATCAACCACTTCCAATTGTATGCAAGTCACTGGTCAATATGGGAAGAAGAAAAAGTTGTCTATCCTCATTGATACAAGAAGTACACATAATTTCTTAGATGAAGCAGTAGCTAAGAAATTGGGGTGTGTACTACAAAAAGTTAAACATATGATGGTTGCTACGATTAATGGGAGTAAGATGTTATCTTCATTCAAATGTGATGGATTTTCTTGGAGGTTGCAAGGATATGATCTTACAACATATGTGAAAACCTTCCATATGCAATGTTATGATCTTGTGTTGGGAATTTTTGTCACTCTAGGCCTTATCCTGTGGGATTTCAACAATCTAAGGATGGAGTTTAATCTCAATTGAGCTAAGCATGTACTATGGGGTGTTACAAAAAAATGGTTGCAAAGTGATTAAGGGTGGTAGCCTTAATAGAATCATGCTTAAGGGACTTCAAATTGCCTTAGTAAGAGTGCAAGAAATTGAGGAAGACAATGAGGTCGTGTTTGAGATGGAACTTGAATCTATATTTTCACACATTGCTGCAAGTGGAGATCACACAACTAATGATCCATAATTGTCTCTTCTTCTGCACGTATTAGATGATCTGTTTAAGGAACCAAAGAGTTTGCCTCCTTTCCGGGAAGGGTTTAATCATCAAATCCCCCTCATGGCTGGTTCTAACCTCATCAGCCAACGACCATATCGTTACTCTATCTTATAGAGGGATGTAGTTTACAAAATGTTAAAGGAGATGACATCAAAGGGGAACATACAGAACAATAACAACCCATATGCTTCTCCTATTGTGTTAGTTAAAAAGAAAGATGAAACATGGAGGTTATGTGTAGATTTCAGAGGGTTTGAAAAAACAAACAATCAAAGATAAGTACCACATACCTTTGCTCGAAGATTTATTAGATGAATTTGGACCTCAGGGCTGGTTTCTGTCATATATGTATGTCACTAAAGGGTGTCTACAAAACTACTTCCAAATCTCATTCATGGAACTTTGAATTCTTGGTGATGCCCTTTAGACTTACGAATGTACCATCTACCTTTCAGGCACTCATGAACCATGTGTTTCAGGAGATCTCTCGTAAGTGTCCAAGTTGGGATCTCCATCTTCAACATATGAAAATGGTATTCACTATATTAAGACATAATCAACTTTATTTAAAGATGTCTAGCTACAAGAGTTGAGTACCTTGGACACTTTTGTCTCTTCAGAAGGTGTAAGCACTGATCCTAAGAAGATCGAGACAACAGAGAAATGGTCAGTTCCTACAACACAGAAACAGTTACACAGTTTTTGGGACTTGCTAATTACTATAAGAGATTCATTAAGGGGTATAGTATTATACCAAGACCCTTAACTCAACTACTGAAGAAAGAGGGATTTAGTTGGGGACAGGAAGCACAAGTGGCTTTCAAATCTCTCAAATCTGCATTGATGTCTGATCCAACATTAGCTCTATCATACTTTGATAAGATTTTTGTTGTTGAAATTGATGCTTCAAATATGAGTATAGAGGTTGTTTTAATGCAAGTTCATCATCCTATGAGCTACATCAGTAGAGCATTGGGTCCAAGACATCAAGCTTTGTCTGCTTATGAGAAAGAATTGGTAACACTGGTGTATGCAGTTCAATACTGGAATGCTAATTTGGAACACATACCATTCACTATGAAGACTGGTCAGAAAAATATTAAGTACTTATTAGATCAGAAGATAATCATTCCTTTTCAACACATGTGAATTTCTAAGCTGATGGAATATAATTTTGACACCAAATACAAAGAAGGGAAGGAGAATATAGCATCAGATGCTCTATCAAGGGTGACTAGTATTCAATTACTCAATTTGGTTTTATCAAGAGTCGATCAAGGGCTCTTTGATTCTATCAAGTTGGCTTGGAAAATTGATCCTCATTTGAAAAAGATCATATCAGAGTTACAGGGTTCTAGTTCTATGCATCTTGCTTTCACTTACAGTAGCAATGAGCTGAGGAAAAAAGGGAAATTAGTAGTTGGTAATATCTCTGTTTTGAAGCTGCATATATTGAAATGGCTCCATGACTCAACTGTGGGAGGCCATTTAGGAAGAGATGTCACATTGAAACGGGTGAAGCCACTCTTTTACTGGCCCAAGATGCAAACTGAAATTCAAAAATGTATCAGTAATTACTTTATTTGCCAACATAGTAAGTATGATATGGTAGCTAAACATGGTATGTTGCAACCTCTTCCGATTCCTGATGGTGTATGGGAGTCCATCAGCCTTGATTTCATTGAAGGTTTGCCATCTTCTTCTGGGAAGCACTGCATATTGGTTGTTATCTATAGATTAAGCAAGAATGCCTACTTATTGGCTCAATCTCATCCATATACAACAACTACAATAGCTCAGTTATTCCTAGATAATATTTTCAAGCTACATGGGATGCCAAAAGAGATTATCAATGATAGGGATCCAACTTTTCTAAGTGAAGTATGGAATGAGATGTTTAAAATTGATGGATTTGAAATGAAGTTCTCTACCTCTTATCACCCGCAGATGGACGGGCAAACCGAAGTTGCAAACAAAACCTTGGGGACTTACTTGCATTGTATGACTTCGGATGCTCTCATACTTGGTCCAAATGGCTTCCTCTTGCAGAATGGTGGTACAACACAACCTACCACTTAGCTATACACATGACAACTTTCAAAGTTGTGTACGACTACCCACCACCACTACATCTCCCTTACCTCCATGGGAAAAGCTCATGTGCGTCAGTTGATCAGAATCTTATAGAACAAAAGAGGAGATAATATCGATGTTGAAATTTCATATCTCAAGGGCTCAGAATAGGATGAAGCAATATGCAGATTCTTGACGTTCACATCGGAAGTTTCAGATCGGGGATTTTGTGTACATAAAATTGCAACCATACGGACAACACTCATTGAAGAATAGGGCAGTGCCACACTCCACGCTTCTATGGCCCTTTCCGTGTTCTGGATAAAGTCGGATCTATTGCTTACAAAATGGAACTTCCAAACGACGCATCCATTCACAATGTCTTCCACGTCAGCCAGCTGAAGTTATGCCCGAACCCTCCTGACTCTGTTTCGAGTCTACCACAATACTTGGTTGATGTTGGCTCCACCAAAGAACTAAAGGCGATTCTTGAAAAGAAAATGGTGAATAGATAGAATAAAGCAGTGATAAAAATTCTGGTCAAATGGAAGAGGTTTCCCGAAGAGAAGGCAACTTGGGAACTCTATCAAGATTTCATCCACAAGTATCCTCTTTTTAATCCTTAAGGTCAAAGATCTTGCCAAAGGGAAGTAGTGATACAAAATGAAGATAAGAAGAAGAAGAGATATCATTTGAAGTCTATTTTAAATATTTCGGTTATGCTTAAATTTTAATTAAAGAGTAAACCGGTTTATATGTAAAACCGAACCAATACTCAAACATGTTAAAGGCATGTGTTGCCTGGGGAAAACAATCAATCATATTTTCATTCTCTTTTTCACTCTCTCCCTCTCTTGTACAATTCTCTGCTCTCTCCCTCTCTTGTACAATTCTCTGCATCATAAACGTGACATTGTTCGGATCCTTCAAGATCTCTAGCTTGGATTATCTGTTTACAAATTTCACTGTTGCAAAAGATGCCTAGAAGATTGATTGTATAACCACAACGGAGAAAATCTTAACAGTCGAAGGCAGATCGAACATCATGAACAAAACAGCGCAAACTTTTGTTACTTGCGAAAACAAAATAGATCATAACTATTTTTCTCGAACATTTGACAAATTGACTAATCTTATACCCATCAGAAAGATAATCTACAAGCCAGTTTGTCAATGAAGCCAGATGCTTCTTTACTTTCATAACATTATGCTAGTATCATAAGCATGAAGAACATCTTTAAGGTAGTTGTATTCCATAATGCTAAGAAGGTTTCCTTGACAGAGTATCACAAAGGATACTCCTGTTTCACAAAAGTAGGATCATTCTGGAACGAGTGTCAAGAAACTTTGTTCCAGTGATGAAGTTTCCTTTCGATTTTCAGTCCAGTCTGGAAACTCAAAAACCTTAACTTGTTATCTTATAGTTAACAAAAAAAAACGAGGACTATTTGCGGCTGCGACACAAGGACTTTCAGGGGTTGATACAGTGGATGACATTATATTGACGTTACATTAGAGTGGTGAGCCAAATAGAATCTAGCTTCCAACAAAACATATTCCTCTAGCTTCCATTATACCATTCACAACCAGACGACGAACCGTAGTTACCATTGCTCTTCTAGTCTTGAGTGAATTGTTGGTTCTTAAAAGTGTTTAGGCAGAAGAGGAAGACCTCAGCATCTGATGTTTGATCCACGACTCCAGGTACTGCAGCTCCTTATTACTGATTGAATGCCCAAGATCCGGATAAGCCTGCAGAAAAATAAAACGCAATTTCTTCAGAATTAAATTCCCAAGGATTGGTATTCAAGATCTTTCCAAGTGAACAGTATATGGATTTGACTTGACTGCTCTACTATATGATCAACATTTGATTTGATATGATTATTACAATACCTTAAATTCACAAGTCACACCAGCTTGTTGAAGGAAAGGAAGAGCTGCTTGACCAGCTTCAAATAGTACAGTCTTGTCATCAATGCCATGTGACCACAAGATTGGTGTCTACATATGCAAAATCCAGAGACACAAATCCCCAAAAAACAATGAGAAAAAGATTGAAATTTAACCTTTAGAAGAAAATAAATAGATCAGACCTTTTTAGCATCTTCGGTAAACTGATTGGTGATTGAAGAGTTAAATGGAACCCATCCGCTAAAGACTGCACCTCCACCAAGAGTTTTTGGGTAGAGAAGAACACTTGCCAAGGTTAATGCACCTGCAAGAAAACCATGTTCAGCAGTCGGAAGGCAAGAAACCAACACAATGAAGATTCCAATCAACTTGAACAAAAAACTAAAAGGTAAATCTATTGAAACGGGTAATTATGGGTTGTAAAGAGAGATCACCTCCTTGGCTAAATCCACAAATATACACATTCTCCGGGTTTATCCCTCCTGCAATCTCCTTATCTATAATGGCATGAACATTCTTAACTGCTTTAAGCACACTGCTTTCATCATTTGGAGAACCCTAACACATCAAAACTATATACTTAATGACAAAATATTTTTAAATACAATCCTAAACAATGCAAGAACAACATGTTCTTCATAACTATAAACCCCTGAAGTACTAAGGAAGTGATGATTTAGCCAACAAAAAGCCGTACAAGAAAGGGTTGCAGAGCTACCAATTTTGAGACTGTTTTCAATATAATAAGAATGTTAGATAAACAGGGACGTGTTACCGCGGTAAGAGGAAGCTCACGGATGTCAAACCAAGAAGGCATTACCATACCATCTACACAAGAGGAGAAGACACAATCATAAGCAAGGACCTCAAGTTTCTTGAGATACACATGTTTATTTTCAGTTTTGAGTATTGAATTGAATATAGCAATCTCTTTGGCATGTAAATCGAGGGACAATCTCCTTCACAAAAACTGAAAAGTATATCCGTGGAAATGGTTGAAACACATATCAAAGGAAAATCATCCTAAATCCAAATGCAAGACGCAGAGTAATACCAAATCCTCACTATGCAGTAAACCAAATCCGTCAGCTAAAACAAATCATACACAATGTTCAAACCTAACAGAGCAAAACGAAACCCACAATACGAAAAAATACATCCACGATCTCAAAAAATCAGAAGCTAAAAGATCAATCGTACAATTGCAGGAGACTGGATTTGATGGAGCAGAAGGGAAGAGCCACTTAGTGTTCCTAAACTCCGGTGACTTGAAAACTGTCTTGATGGGTTCGTTCGCAGGTCCAGAGTCTCCTAGCCCGTGAAGCCACAAGATGAAGGTTCGAGCCATATAGTCTGGGTTCTGCGAAGAAGAGATAGCAGAGGGGAACGATGATGAGTAAGGTTTGTTTTGGTAGTTGATTACGAAGAAGAAGACAGTGCTCAATAGTGCGATTGTGAGGAGAACGATCGATTTGTTTAGTGTGCTTGCTCGCATGCCTTCACCATTTTTATTCGGAGATCTCTCGCCAATGTTTTCGATTTCTCGAGGAAGGAGATGAGATGATGATGTTTAAAAGACCGAAATACCCTCAGTGTTATAAACATACCACTGAAATTGTTTGCTATATTCTTCATGTGCCCACAAAGATAGCAAATGTTTGCATCAAATACACATTTCAAATCAAATACAATCACAAAATCTATGTACTAGGCAACAATGTAATCGATTCAATAACCAAACAACAACGGAATCGGTTTCCAGGTCGAAGATACTAGAACAAGACTCTAGAATGACCAAGACAGAACCAGACAATGAGCTTACAGTGACAATTCTTCTTCTTTTATCTTCGTAGATGACATGAAAGCACCATTGTTATTACCTTGAACGGAAGATTTCTTTTAGGCGATTAAGATTAAAACAAGTAGACGGAGAACTCTTTAACCGCATCTTGATCCATGACTCTATATACTGCAACTCCTTATTGCTGATCGAATGCCCAAGACCGGGATATGCCTGCAGATAAACTAATATCCTTAGGCGAATATTTGTACATTAAGTTTCTAAGGTCATCAAAAAGAGAAAACTTTTGAATTTTTATCCATGTTAACCAAATTGTAAAAAGTGTTTGATATGGTTACTATACCTTGAATTTACATGTTACACCTGCTTCTTTAAGAAACGGAAGAGCAGCTTGACCAGCTTCAAAGAGCACAAGGTTGTCATTAGTGCCATGAGACCACAAAATTGGCGTCTGCATATGCAAAATCTGAAGACTCAGGGATACAAAAAAACTTGAAGGAAAAAAAATCAATGTTTGTAAGAGACATGAGTGATGAAAACCTTCTTAGCATTTTCGGGAAACTGACTGATGATTGAAGAACTGAATGGAACCCATCCGCTAAGGACTGCTCCTCCTCCGAGAGTTTTTGGATAAAGAAGAACACTAGCCAAGGTTAAGGCACCTGCAGAAAGATATTTTTAGGAGCCACAATGCAAGATTCCGATCGATATGAAAGGAAAAAGTGGATAAATATTGGGGTGTAGAGAGAAGTCACCCCCTTGGCTTAGTCCACAAATAAATATATTCTCTGGATTTGTTCCTTCTGCAATCTCCTGGTCTATAATGGCGTGCACGATCTTAACCGCTTCAAGCACGCTGCTTTCATCAATTGGGGGATCCCTAACACATAAAAAAAGTTAGTTAATTGATGTGCTTCTTTATAATAACTTGTACAAAATGTAAGAATAATGTCATAAGGTGCAGTGATTAATCGATATTCGTTCTTAAGGCTAAAGAAGTCAAAGGTGGAAATCATAAGAGATGTTATTATTAGATCAAGAGAGAAGTAAATACCGGTCTAAAAGGAAGTTCAGGAACATCAAACCAAGAACGCATCACTCTACCATCTACTCAAGAAAAACAACAAAAAAGAAGAGAAGAAACCAAAGACTCTTTAATTGGACGCCAATAAATGTACCACAGAGAAATCGAAAGTAAACAAATTGGTCTAGTTACATACATTCACTCAAATAAGTGTATAGCATTAGCAACTATGAGGCAACAAAATCGTTCTAAATCCAAAATGGAATGAAGACAGAGACAGAGGAAAATCGAAGTACTAAGTAAAGTAAACAAAGCCTTTAGTCCAAATAAACCATAAGCCAAGAACAAAACCTATACAACACCAACATGATTGATTACAAATAAAAAAACATAAAGAAAAGAAAGCGTACTGTTGCATGAAACAGGATTAAATGGAGCAGAAGGGAAGAGCCACCTAAACTCTCTGGATTTGAATTCTGTCTTGATGGATTCATTTGCAGGTCCAGAATCGCCTAACCCGTGAAGCCACAAGATGAAACTTCCAGGAGCCATGGTCTTCCTTTAAGTCAGAGATGTTATATAAGTAAGGCTCAAAAATGTTGGAAGAAGTTCAAAAGAACGAAGCTCCATTTCTATGGTGATTTCTGAAAAAGTCTACGCGGCGACGACTTCCCTCAAGCAAAAGTCAAACGACAGAAGGCAAATGACTATAATACCCTCGAACGCACGTTGATGTCTAAACGACGCCGTCGTATCCAGCTGCAGCCCATTTGGTAGTAATGTACTTTTAGCCAGAGAGAGAGAGAGCGAACAGAGGCAAGGAACAACAACGATTGTGTTGGTGGGAAATTGAGCATCTTTTGGGAAAATTTTATCGATGGCGACTTCGAAGCTTCAAGCTCTCTGGAATCACCCTGCCGGACCTAAAACCAGTGAGTCCATTTCATCATATCTTCCCCATTTTTTCCAAGATGATAGCTTTTCTTCGTCTATCGATTTCGATTATATTACTTTTTTTTTTCTTTTTGATGATTCCAAATTGGATTACTGATCAATCTACACGTTCTGGGATTTTAAAAAGCTCAAAACTTTTTTGGTGGGTTTCTTTGAATCTTTTGACTTTCCATCGAATTTGGAAACGATATTGAAATTCGAAGGTTTGGATTGATCACTCTTTCGATTGTGTGATGATGATTTGAATTTATGATCCTCGAGTTTCGATTGTAAGTCAACCAAGTGCCCTTTGTTAGTAGTTTGATCAAAGTTTGTAACATTGTTAAATCATTATGGTTTTGTTCTCTTGTCAGTTCATTTCTGGGCTCCGACGTTCAAGTGGGGTATCAGCATTGCTAACATTGCAGATTTTGCAAAACCTCCTGAGAAAATTTCATACCCTCAACAGATTGGTATTTTTCATCTAATCCTATCCTTAAATGTTCATTTCTCGATTGCTTTCTTTCATTGTCTTTGCCATGCCTCAATGCTCTTGATGGTTTTCTCTGATATCTCTTAGCGGTTACTTGCACTGGAGTTATCTGGTCTCGTTACAGCATGGTAATTACTCCGGTGAGTATGCGTTGCACTCATAATGCCATCACGGTCTTTTTTTGCTCTTTTTACCATAGGTGCTTTAATAACGATTCTTCATTGAATGCCCGGATATCTTACTTCTTTGGTTACAACATCTGTTTACAGAAAAACTGGAACCTCTTTAGTGTTAATGTTGCTATGGCTGGGACAGGCATATACCAGCTTGCTCGTAAAATAAAGTAAGATTCCGATATAACATCTAATTTCTTCTTACATCACATTGAATGTTCGCAAAATGGTCTTTTGTTTATGCTACTGGAAAAAGAACGTTTCTTTTTTGTTTGCTATGACCACTCCTTTCTACTAACGGAGATTATGCATCTTTGTCATCTAAGTTGTAAAAGGAATTGTGATTCAAATAAGCATTGGCGGTTTATGATTCTTTTCTCTTGAAAAATTGATATACTTATTTTGCTCTACAGACACGATTTTGCATCTGAAGCCGAGCCTGCTCTTGCGAAAGAATGACTGATGAAGAAGATGAGCCTTCAGTGGAAAAACTGGATATAATCTTGCTTGTGTTTGAAATCTTGTCCAAGCTATTTGATTTTTCTTTGAATTCCCAGTTCTTCTGGGTTGGATCACGAAATGGTTTTTAAGTTTTCATGTTCGATATTTACTAAAATGATAGAGGTCAGAAGGTCCATTCATAGGTTTTTAAAGTACATCACAAGTCCTCCACAGAAAAATCAAAATGTTCCGGATGTTGAATCAAATGAAAAATCAAACAAAAATTCTCTCTGGCTTGAATGTTCACTTCCTCATCAATGAGTTTAGTCATCAACAATAAAAGGAACAAGCCATGGACGAACAGACTATCAACATCCATGGACAAATCAATTAGAACAAATCTAAAGACTGCATTTTATCTTTTTATATTGTCTTTGTTCCTACTGACATTAAGAGTTGACGAGGAAAGGGCCAACTATCACTCTTCTACTCGCTCATCTCCTTTCGGCTTGTTTTCAGAGTCTGCATCGCTTGCATTTAAGTTCAGTCCTGAATCCACAGTGCTTTCATTCAGATCTTGGCGCACTATTTTTTCTTCTTCCTGTTAAGCAACAGATGAAGAGGTTCAATCTACAATTTGATAATATGAACTTTAAGAGCAAACGATCATGACCAGTCTGAAACGCACTTCTTCAGATGGACTTCTGAGTATTCAAATTCACAGTGGGGGGCAAAAAGATTCAATACAATGACCAACGGAAACCAGATAACATTGCAGTAACTGGCTAGGGAAACAAATTAATAAGACCTCAAGAAAGCTTCTTAGTGGTCATACTGCTAACAAGCCTACTCAAATAAATGACCTTTTCTCTCTCGATCAAATGGTTCCAGAATCCATCAATGGACAATGAGCATCAACAAGAAAAACGAGCAAACTCTCAAGAAAGCGAAAAGCTAAGTAGGTATGCTAAAGAAACAGAACAAAGAAAATATTTGAGGTTGAAAATGGTACCTGATTATCTTCCATGGGAACATCATTCATGTCTGGTTTTTCTTCAATTTCCTTTTCCTTCTGGCTTGGCTCCGCTGCACTTGCATCCTCGTCAACCTTTCCGCCCTCCTCAACCTTATCATCTTCCTCAACCTTGTCATCTTCCTCAATTTCTGTAATTTCATTCTTTTGTTCCTCAAGAACTGCGATCTGCACCATTCAATCACACTTCGATTCAAATGAACCACAAAAACTATCCTAAATCAAGAAAATGTTGGATTAAAATTCACATTTTATCAAAATAAAATGTTGGATGAAAAGAGTTTTACATTACACGTCTATAATCAAAGAACGATTCAAGCATACTGCAAACAGCAACTCAAATTTCCTTAAGCCTAAGCTAGATCACCACTCTTAATACGACGATTAAACCATAATAATCAATGTGGCAACTACTTAAGCAAAAATCAAGCTCCAAGCAAAAAAAATCGCATAGCTCAAATCCAATGCAACAAAGACCTAATACAAATTACAAATCTACAAACTAACCGGCACGTATTTGAATCTGCGCCGCCGAGGAGGATCTTCCGTCGCCGCCGCCACTGGGTCTTCGCTTGGAGAATTAGTCTCACTTTTACCATCATCGTTGCCGTTAGTGGCCTGAGTCAAGGGAGCCCATTTATACAGCAACAAATGCGATCCGTTACTGCCGTGGGAAGCCGCGGAACCACCGTTAACGACGGATGCGGAGGAGGTGTTGTCTTTCTTGGTGGAGGGAGAGATTTGAACCCACTTCTTCTTCCACTTCCTCACCGGTCCAGTGAAAACAGTTGCCGGTCCGTACCGTGTCGACGACCTCCCTAACCGAGCCCCAACTCCTTCCATAACGACTCGTTATCACACAGATTCAAATCAAATATGAATCTTTTGATTTCTAGATTAAGGAGTTTCTCTTAAAAAATTTTGTTTTTAAAACAAATAATTAGGAAAAGACTATCGTTCGTCTTCTACCTCCGTACGAAGGCTCTTTCGCAGATCTCAGTTTTGCAAAGCCAAACTTTATTGGTTTCTGTAACAAGAAGACTCTCGCTGGGCTAGAGGGGTCCTGCTATGGACACGTGTGTGTTAATTATAGGCTACTCTGGTTAGAATTGAACTGCCCATACTTAGAGCACGGGTGGGCATTGGTTTTGGATCGGATTCGGATTGGTTTTTGTTCGGTTCGATTCGGGTACGAATTTTCAAATACTTAATTTAGTCTCGTTTAAGTTCAGATCAGGTTTAGTAAATTAAAGAAACTCCGAGTATATCCAAGTTCGGGATTTAGGGTTTATAATATAGGGTTCTTTAGGTTTTATCGGGTACCCTTCATATTTGGATATCCTAAGAGTACTTATAACTTAGAGTACCTTTCGGATTTAAATTCGGTTCGTGTAATACTCGAAACTCAAAATATCGATTCCGCTAGATTATTTTTAAAATTCGGTTTGGATTCGGACTTTTCAGATTTGTTCAGATCTTTATTTCAGATGCGAGGTTCTTGTGTTGTCCTACTTAGTGCAGGTGTGATTATGAACCAAACGAAACTAAACCAAACTTCATAAATTTAACTACAAACCGAATTTTATTCCTGTAAGCTAAAGTTGAAATATTAATTGGGTTTTCCCGCAACCAATTGTCCCGCCCCGCCGCGGTTTTATTTCCATTTGAATCGTTGTCGGTCGTACCGCCGCAGGCCGCAGATCATCGAGAATAGAAATTTTGAGGCAATACACTAATAGAGCTAGAATGAGTTTATGTTTTATTTTGTGTTTTATGATTCGAATTGAGTTTTCAAAAAACAAGAAAACAAAAAACTGAATGTTAACGAGTTGTTAAAAGCTCATTCAGATTGACCATATATACACACATATATAAATGATAATTTGGTAATAATTGACAATAAATCAACATGGTTTTTCTCTGCTAACACCAAATCATCGTTAATATAGTCATATTTTTTTTAACCACTAGATCAATCCATTAACATGATTTACAAATTTACAAAAAAATAGTTATCTTTTAATCTATTCGATGCTATAACTATTAATGGCGTACACAAATATATATCTATATATAAAACAAGATGTCATTTCATGAATCATCACAATTTTTGTTGGGAAGGTTAATTAAAATATTCTCTTAGTTCGAAGTGGATTCTTTTAAAAAAAGTAATATGGTTAATTTCTTTTAAAATCAAAGCTACGTTTAAATTTGACAACTTTCCTCACCAAATTTCATTAGAAAAAACATTTTTTTGCTTATCAAAGTGTCAGAAAGAATAGATAGCTAAAGTTTAAAACATTGGTAATATAACTAAAAATCCACAAGAACACTAGTACATTCAACCCGCGGACAACCCGCGGTCTAACCCGCCAAAACCCGCAGACGATACGGATCCGGCCCGCGTGACTCCCGTTTTTATAGACAAACCCGCCCCGCAACGGTCTTAATTGGACCTAACATGTGGGTTGCGGTCCACATTAATATCTCTAATCTAAAGGAATAGATTAGTGATAGTGATTGAATAGTACTATTTATGGCTTATTTCACTAAGATCACCATTCCTACAACAAACTAGTGTTAGTGATCTTTTAAAATTATTTCTCTGTTTAGGCGTTAATCATCCATATATTGTTGCAATTATATCCTAGACATTGCAAGTAGGTGTAAATATTATTATGGGAATTAAACGGATCTAGGCAAATCTAGATTACAGGACATTGCTTATTAATTAACCTTTATTTTTATATATAACAAGATTATAAACTTTGATTTCATAAATATATGGTTAGAAGTATTCATATATCTAAAACACATATTTTTATCTAACTTTCATTTATTATGTAATATTTTTTAGCTTTTTCAATTGATATTTCTATTTTAAGATATATAATATTTAACTTTTACTAGTTATAACCTATATTATATAATTGATATGTTATATACTAAAAACATATAGATTTGGTTTGCAAAACGTCTAAACCGCCTAGGTTTCGGTTAATCCTTCTAAACGCTAGACGTTGGAGCACCGTCCGATTAGCGCCTAACATTTTACATTGCTCATTAATGTTAGTGATATTTTAATCTAAAGACTAATCCAAATTAATATATTATTAAACCTATATATATATATATATATATATATGCTTTTATCGGAATGAAAAGAAAACAAAGTAGGAGAATGATGGCGGCGCTGGGTAGGGTTCCTAAGGCGATTTCTCCAAATTTTGGTGTCTCCGCTTGCATCCAGGCTTTTGGTTTTGATCTCTACTACTGTTGATCCCCTTCGCCACTGATGACGCTAGCTTTACTGCTGTGTGCATTCCAGTTTCTCTCTCCTTTCAAGCTTTTTCACGAGTCTTTCACCCTCAAATACACTCTGTTTTTGTCTTGCGCTCTAGGGTTGCGTTTCTCTGTTATGGCTCATAGGTTCACACGATTGGAGAAGGGTAAAGGGATGGCCTCCTCCTCCCGATGGACCCGTGAACAAGGGTTTCGTCTCCCCGATGTTGATAATTCTGATCTCATTGATGCAAATCGCTATACTCTAATAGGCCGCGTACTGAATGTGGAAATTCAACGACCAAGTGTTGTGGTGAAGTTTCTCCCACAATTCTGGGGAAAGACAAACACCATTGAGACACGGGTAAGTGGGAGAGAACGCTTTATTTTCCGCTTCTCTTCTGAAGATGAGCTGAAGGAGGTTTTAAATAAAGCTCTGTTTCACTACAAGCACTGAATGATAGTTCTTCAAAGATGGGAACCAGTGATCTTTGATTCTTTCCCATCTTTAATTCCCTTTTGGATCTGTATTAATGAATTGCCAATTCACTATCATAAACACGATGTCCTAAAGGCTATTGGACAGAGTGTTGGGACTTATCGCGATTGTGATACTCGCCAAGGACGTGTTCAAGTGGAAGTCAATGCGTTAAAGCCATTTGTGATGCGCAAACTGTTCACTTTTGCTATTGGTGAGCAGGCTACCTTGGATTTTGTCTACGAGCGTCTAGAAAGACATTGTTTTCTTTGCTACTCTCTTTAGCATGAGAAAGCAAACTGTCCCTCTTATTCCTCTTCTGCGAAACCATAACCTACTATCAATCAACAGTTAACACTTCAACGTCAAGACTCTGATAAACACTGTTGCCATCCCATTAACAGGAGCTCACACCATCATGGGAAGGAGTCTGCGAAAGCTCCACCCCATTCTCATACTCCATGTTTACACAGAAGCCTCGTCTTCATGAAGAGTCTCACCATCACTATCATCAGCACTCTGCCTCTACACGACGATGCTTAATTTCAAAAACTAATAATCGCCATGAATCTGATTCGTATGATCATACATCCCATTATTGATCTAGACATTTGCCTTCCACAGACTATCGCCATCAGAATACTAATCCTTAACAAACGCGCATCTCCTCTGTAGACCATCCGGGATAGGTGACTCTATCGGATGCTTCTCGAAAAGTACAAGATAGAAGAAGACGTCCTGCTCTCCTCGTGAGCTACAAGTCTCCCCTCCTAGGAGAGAGTTATTGCCCCTGCCTGCGGTTCCAGCTAAAAGACGTGACAATACGCACATTAACAAGGGTTATATGGAATATTCTTCTAATTCGCGGTTACGCCGTCCTGCATTGGAACGCTTAACCCCTGGAGCAGAGCCATTAAGACTGCTAACTCGGGAGCGCCTCTCACTTTCAGAGCCCCACATCAATGATGACCTGGTGCGAGTCTTAGGCTCAGGGAAAATGGTTCAAACAAGCCAGGTCTCTTCGAAAAATCTACAAGACATCCAAGTCCATTTTGAGAAGGAAATTTCTTCCTCTTCTAAGAGAATCGCTTTTATTGAATCATCGCGCATGAAAATGGCCAGGAAAAGACAAGGATCATCAGTGTCTTCGGATACAGCCAAAGACGAGTTTCTGCTTCAGAACTCTGACCTCCGCTTTCGAATTGGCTCAGGCACTGCTACCTCTCTTACCAAAGCTGGGACAAAGCGCAAATCGCAACCAAAGAAGATAGTTAAAAAGGCTACTACTGATAACGTAGTTCCTTCTTCCTCCAAAAAGCAGTCCACTCCAACGAAGACTTCATCTCCAAGGCACACACCTGCTTCTTTCAAGCACTCTGATGGTTCACGAGTACCTCCTAATGAGGCTTTGTTGGCACGCTCGATTGCAGTTTCTAAGGCTCTAACGTCTACTTCTCTTAAGGGTTCGATGGTTTTTAAGAAACCATCCAATATCCAATGATTACATCGAGTTGGAACTGTCAAGGCCTTAGAAACACCTTGATAGTTCGACGTCTCAAGGAAATGAGATTAATTCTCTTTCCAAACATTATGTTTCTAATGGAAACGAAGAATCAAGATGAGTACGTTTTGCAAGTTTTTAATTGGATGGGCTATGGAAATCATTTCACCGTCCCGCCTGTGGGATTAAGCGGTGGTTTAGCTTTATTTTGGAAATATGATGTTGATCTTTCTGTTTTGTCTTCCTCGCCAAACTTACATCGATGTCTCTCTTTCTCTCTCTTATCATACGAAAATATTCCATATCACTTTTGTTTTTGGAGCTCCGGCAATAGCGAACCGTGCACAAGTGTGGAATGAGATTTCTTTGTTAGGACATGGGCGAGAGTCATCCTGGTTACTACTAGGCGATTTCAATGATATCTTGTTTCAATTGAAAAAACGTGGAGGACCACCTCGTCCGAAGGGGTCTTTTGTTGAGTTTCATAGCTTTGTTTCGGCCAATGGTTTATGGGATGTCAAACATACGAGAAATTGTCTTTCATGGCGTGGAATGCGTTGCGATCATCTCATCCATGTGCGACTTGATCGTGCTATGTCCAACAACTCATGGCTGGAAATCTTCCCCTCCAGAAGGTGTGAGTACCTTTGATTTCAAGGTTCCAATCATCGAACATTAGTGGTTTTTCTTGATGATACTTTAGCCAAGCAGCGCAAACTCTTCTGGTTTGACAATCGGTTACGCTAAGTGGATGAAGTTTATGATCTTCTTGCTCATGTATGGAATGGCTTATCATCCGCAACGGTTGAGGAGAAGTTAAATAGTTGTCGACTTGAAATTATCAAATGGACTAAAGATAGGAACTACAATAGTCTGCAACGTATTCAATCAACACAACATGCTCTTGACGAGGCCTTATCGACACCTGTGGCAGACTCGGATGAGATATCGAGACTCATGCTTACTCTTTCTAAAGTCTACTATGACGAAGAAGCTTTTTGGAAGCAATGTAGTCGTGTATTATGACTTCAAAATGGAGATTCGAATTCGAGATTCTTTCATGCTTCTACTAATTACCATCGCACCATCAATAGGCTCACAGTACTTAAAGATGATCGTGGTATACTTCATTTCAAAGAGCATGAATTATCGACCATTGTTGCGGAGTTTTATGATAAGCTCTTCACTGTTGGCCCTACACGTGACTTAAGTATAGTAATTGAGGTCCTTCAACCACAAGTAACAGATGCGCAAAATTGGTTGCTCATTCAACAGCCTTCAATCGATGAAATAAAAGCCGCGACTTTTGATATTAATTCCGATAAAGCTTTAGGGCCGAATGGTTTTACTTCTAGGTTTTCCAGAATTTTTGGCCTATTATAGGCTCTGATATTATCTGCGAATTTGGAAATATCTTTCGGTCTGGATTTTTTTTGTCACGCTTGAATACAACCCATGTTTGGCTCATTCCGAAGATCCCCCACGTGAAACGCGTTGCTGATTTTTGGCCCATTGCGTTATGTAGTGTGTTTTAAAAAATTGTGACGAAGATCCTCACGGCGAGATTAAATACGGTTTTGCCAGTGATCATTGCAGAAAATACGATTTGTGCATGGTCGAGTGATTTCTGACAATGTGCTCATCACTCATGAAGTACTTCACTATTTGCGATTATCTAGAGCGACTAAAAGAGGCACAATGGCTGTTAAGATAGACATGACAAAAGAGTATGAGCGCGTAGAGTGAGACTTCTTAGAGTCAATTCTCATTCGTCTCGAGTTTCATGGTACTTGAATTTAATGGACTATGGGTTGCGTAATGTCGGCATCCTACACTTTTCTGATCATCGATTCACCTCACGGATAAGTTAAACCCACTAGAGGTTTATGTCAGGGGGATCCTTTAAGCCCATGCTTGTTTGTCCTATGCTCTGAGGTTCTATCCGGATTATGCCGTATGGCGCAAGAAAGTTGTTCCTTGAAGGGTATTCATGTTTCTCGGCAAAGTCCAAAAGTGAATCATTTGCTTTTCGTGAATGATAAGATGTTTTTCTGCCGTTCAGACGCATCTTCATTTCATACCTTACGGTCAATCATTCGACTATATCAGCAAGCTTCATGCCAACTGATTAATGTCAACAAGTCTTCAATCACTTTCTCCTCTAAGGCGCCAGCTACACGCCGTCTTGTGGCAAAACAGATATTGAATATTCACAAAGAGGGTGGCAATGGGAAGTATCTTGGACTTCCAGAGCACTTTGGTCGTCGGAAGCGTGATATATTCACAAGTATCGTTGATCAAATTTGGCAGAAAGCTATAAGTTGATCATCTCGCTGTTTATCTTCTGTTGGGAAGGAAGTAATGCTAAAATCAGTACTCTCGGCCATCCCCACTTACATAATGACATGCTTTAAACTTCCGAGTTCGCTGACAAAACGTATCCAATCCATCCTGACTTGATTCTGGTGGGATGAAACGGTAGACAAGCGGAAGATAAGTTGGGTTTCCTGGGACCGAATGACTTACTCTAAGGAGTTGGGGGGACTCGACTTTCGTGATATAGTAGCACATAATGACTCTCTCTTGGGCTAGCTAGGTTGGTGTCTCCTCTTTGCACCAAATGCTTTGGTTTCTCGTGTTTTGTTGTGAAAGTATTGTAATAAAGCATGCTTCTTACACGCCAAGGCACCTTCTAATGACTCTCATGGATGGAGTAGTATCTTAGTAGGATGGGATGTTCTACGCAGAGGCTTGAGCTAGCTCATTGGGGATGGTCATTCGATGACTCTATGGCATGATGCTTGGTTGTCTAAGCTTGAGCCACTCGCACTCTTCGTACCTGTACCACTTTCGGCTACCTCTTTGAGAGTGAAAGAACTTATTGACGAGTCTTCACGCCAATGGAAATGGGACGAGATTTTAAAAAATTTACCATAGTATGTGGATCCTATTAGGAACATGTACTTAAGTTCATCTTTGCAACCTGACAAACTAGTTTGGATTCATGCTAAGAATGGTGAATATTCGACACGATAGGCCTTTAGGATGCTTCTTTCTTCACGGGCGTCTTTTATACAGGATTTTGATTGGAAGAAGCTTGTATGGAGCTTGAAAACTTTGCCTAAGATCAGAAATTTTCTCTGGAAAAGTCTTAATGGCGCACTTGCGGTTGGTGAGAGCCTTCACCGGAGGGGAATCGCGACGGAGGGCCTCTATTTTCGGTGTGGTGATCGGGAGACAGAGGATCACATCTTTTTTCAATGTTTCTTTGCTTAGAAAGATTGGAGTAAAGCGCTGATCTTGATCCCAACTTTCTCCACCTCTCTGTCGGTTCAATCTTTTCTTCAATCAGGTCCTATGATGCTTTATCTCCCACCAACGACTCTGCTTGATGTGTGTCTTTACGCTTGGGTTCTATGATATCTCTGGAAGTCTCGTAATCTATGGCTATTTTCTAAGCAAGTATGAGATGAAGATATGGTGCTTACAAAGAATATCATTGATGCAAAAGAGTGGTTACTTGCGCAAGAAGCTACTAATGCTCAAAGACCACTTCCTTTACGAGTATAATCTTTCATGCTTGGACTGGTATATTGTTGTGTCAGTATTTTAGTATGTTTTTAGTCCGGTTTTCATTCGAGATCTATGGATTTTAGTATGTATTCAAATTGTTTTGGTGCGGTTTTGTGTTCTTTGCTGTTTTTACAGGATTCGAGCTTGAATGTGCGAAAAGGAAGCATGTTGGATGAATTTCAAGCCTCGAAGGAAGTGTTCGCGCAAAGCTGGAAAATACCCAGATTTTTGGACACAGATCGAACGATCCAGGGACATGGAACGATCGATCCCTGTCCCGAATTGCAGACCGNAGAACCAGAACGAACTTATTTCGAACCAGATTTCACCTAAAAGACCTAGACTCGAGTTTTTCTTTTCAGAATGAAATCTTTGAGACTTTGAGAGCAGAGAGATTGAGTTTGTATCCTAGGGAGAAGAAGCATCTTAGTTATTCGATTGAGAACCTTCCGAACCCTCTTTTTACTCTTGTTTTTGATTAATACAACGATGTCTCTCTCTGATTTGATTTGTGTTGANTCTCTGATTTGATTTGTGTTGATTCTCTGAACATGAGTGAGTAGTTTAATCGTTGGGTTTAGGGTTCTCACAAAGGGGATTCATGATTTGTTGATATACAATTGCATGTTTAGGGATGTTATCTAATGGATCTTCATCTATGGTTAATCGTAATGCATGA